>APFE031702005.1:54278-67436 GCA_000404065.3 Pinus taeda | reverse complement strand
AATGGAGATATTTTTCCATCCTTATATACCCATGATCCTCCCCACTTCTAGTCAATGTGGGACTTTGGTCGTATACCCAACAATGGTGTTGAAAAATATGAATGGAACTGTTGCGAGTCACTTCTGGCGAAGTTGTAAAGTTACACTTCCCACCAAGTGTTGTAGAGTGACAAATAAAATGGATTGAAAGCCTTGAAGCCATGGTTAAATGCTTCCATCATTGGAGATCCCCACGAGCGAGAACTTGATTGAAAATCGAAATGCATGAGAAGAAACTATGGGCTGAATGTAGGCTAGACTGAATGATGTACGACATGCATTTGGTACAAAGCTATTAAGAATATCATAATGACGTGCTGCCATGTCCCCTAGTCCTTTTGTTAGATGGGACAACGAAAACCTTCCCCACCACAACCCCATCAAGGGGTGAAAGGTCTCTCTAAATACATTGCCAACACCTATTCTTGAGAGGGGGGTTCGACAGAAGGTTCCAAATGGAGGATACATGGGGAGAGGAATCTAGATAGTTGTAGTGGGAAAGTAGGTATGCTATTTTTCTTTTCCATATCATGAGATGTGAGAAGGAATAATGACCAAAATATTGGTAATTAGAGAGGGGATCTGGATGAGAAGTGATTATAAATGGCAAATCATTGATAATGTGTGCCAGAATTCCATTATGCACTTTGCAAAGCATATTCACAATGAGCTAGGAGTGTCCTTCAACTAGGAGCTTGGTTATTCTTTGGGAATGAGTAATTCCTATCCTTAAGATGAGGACCATAAGTTTAACAGTTTTGTTAGTATTTATACCAAAAATTATAGTGTATATGTAGATGGAAAAATGTTCGTGGTCATGGATTATAACTCCATATCCTGTTGGGATAGGATTTCCTTTGGACATCTCGTTGAAATTCAACTTAAGGAAGGAGGGGGGAGAGGGGAGCCAAGTTGAAGGGCTAGTTGAGAGGGGGGAAATGGAAGGTGAGGGGGGTAAGGAAGACAAAGGAGGGGAGGGAAGCCAACTTTTAAGGAGTCTAGATTCACTCCTAAAGGATTTACAATCCCAGGGAGACTAAGAGAGGGTGAGAATAAATTCTTTGAAGTTACACATGATGGAGTTCCAGAGGGAGTAAGAAGGAACGAAAGAGCCCTTGAAAATTACTCTATTGTGCTCTTTCTAGATTTCCTAGAGAAGGAAAGTAGGAGAGAGCGTACAAATGAAATCCATAATGGAGTTTGAAAAATATTGAGAGCACCAACTAGAAATAATGTTGAAACATTAGTGGGGTCCATGTCAAAGAAAGTGAGTCTTTCAGGTATCCCGGTCCATAGACTTGCAGAGAAGGCATAATTGTTGAATAGATGCTCTAGGTTTTCTGGATGTAGTAGGCATAGTGGATATCACAAGGGCCCTTGGTAGTTGTGATTTCGGATATTCTCCCATGTTAAAGGGTTGTTATACATCAACATCCATAGAAAAAAGGAGATATTAGGCCACAAATTTTGTTTCCATATTTTGAACCAGAATTTTTCTGTTTCTAGCAATTAATGTCCTGCTTCCAAGTGGTATGCTTCACATATAGAGAATATTCCTTTAGACATAAATCCCCAGTGGATTTTGTTTGATTGGGATGACAATGAAATTCTCCTTTCTATAGGTTACTCTAGAATTTTTTCCAAGAATCAGAGTTTTGTTTGAGTTTCCATGCTCCTTGTGGGAGCCATTGGCAACATCACAAGCTAGAATCACTGTGTATCCATTAGTATATAATTTTGGTAATGGCCTTGAGTAGTCATCTATGTTATCATCCTATCGATATGTTGTCAGTCACCTAACTTAGGGACCTTCTGCCATAAGTTATCCTAGAATAGTACAATATGGCCATCTTTAACTTCCCAAAGGCAATGTTGATGGATCAAATGTATGCCTTTTTTTGCAAGAGACCATATAGATGAACCTGGGGCCATGATGTGAATTTTAATAAGGTGTTTAAGACAATTTTGAGGGGCATAATTGTGTTTCCAAATTATTTTCCATAAATCTAAACCTCTCTGGCGCCATCACCACCAAAGTTTTTCTCCCGAGACTATTGTCATGATCTGGGGGTCTCGCAACTTAAGTCCTCCTTTGACTTGTGGCATGTAGATTCCATCTCATGCCATGAAGGACCATTTTTTTTCCAAGCGGGTTCCCCCTCAAAGGAATGGTTTCTAGATTCAATGAAGTTCCTGTAAAATTGAGGTTGGGGCCATCATTGTTGAACATAAATATATAAGCAATGCCTAGAAAACAACTTTTAGGAGGATTGGTTTTACAACTATTTTGAGGAAACTGAATGCACAACCAGCCAATTTTTTATTGAATTTTGATTTTAATTCCTCCCATAGACTTTATTTGGGACAATCTTTTCGGCCAATGAAGCTCTTAAATATTTTGAGGGGAACTTGCATTTTTGGAAGCCCAAAATATGGGAAATGTGCCGTTGGAATGGCATGGGGTTGTTGAAGATGAAGGCTTGAGATTTACTCTTATTTATATCCAAACCTAAGGTCTATGCTAATATTTTTGTAACTTCTCAAGCTACATGAACCATTAGGGTGCCCATTCCCATCATATCATCTACAAATTGTTGGTGTGTGAGTGGAAGACCATATCCAAACAAATGAAGACCAAGAAGTCTTTTATCAGTAGCTACAAATTTGAGGGAGTGACCTAGACTTTCCACTATGAGAATGAAGAAGAATGAAGCTAGATATTCCCCTTTTCGAATCCCACAGGATGAGATGAAAGGCATAGAGGGTGATTCATTAACAAGAATGGAGAAAGAAGTTGATGAGAGAATATTTTTGATCCACTATACCTAATCACTAGAGAAACCAAAGTCTCTAAGGATGCTACCTAAAAAATGCCAATTCAAATTGTCAAATGCTTTATAGAGGTCAACCTTAAACAACATACCAGGTTTCTTTGTGATTTGCATAGATTATATGCCTTTTTGGGCTATCATAATTCCATCTAGGATTTTCCATCCTTCAACAAAGCTCATTTTCTCTAGAAAAATGAGATTTGGGAGGAAAGACTTGAACCTATTAGCTATAATTTTGGTGATGATTTTGTCTATATAATTGCATAAAACTATCAACCTATAACCATTCGGGTCCTCCACCTTATTTTTCTTGGGTAACAATGTGAGAAATGTAGCATCAAAGGCTTTGAGAATGGATTGAGATTGTTGTGATTCCTCTACTAGCTGCCAAACACCATGCCCAATGGTTGGATAACATGCCTGAATAATTCAACGGTGAATCCATATTGTCCAGGTGCTTTATTTTTGGCCATATATTTTTTTGTGGCATAAAATTCATTAAGGGAGATGAATACGAGTATGAAATCACTCTGTTCTAGAGTGATCGTCTTGGGTATGTTCTTGAGTTTGCACTGAATCACCCTTGATCTATTGATTGAGGGCTCAAAGAGAATATTTTGGAAGAATCGATTTATTTCTAAAGAGACCACGTTGTGGATCTACATATTTTCACCTTAAATATATTTAATGGACGAGACATGATTGTGATGGTGGTGTTGCGGCATAGAGTTGTGGAAAAAGGTAGCATTCTTTTTTCCTTCTTTGAGCCATCAAATTCTAGATTTTTTTTGCCATATGAGTTCTTCTAGCTTGCTCTATTCCACTAGATCATTGAGAGTGGAAGAATATTATTTTATTAATGTCTCTAACATGTAGAATAAAATAACTTCTTGTTGGATTTCTTCCATTTTTTTATCTAGTTTACGCTTTTATTCTAAGGCGTTTCCAAAATTATCTTTATTTCAGTCTTTGAGTCTCCATTTTATATGTTTTAACTTCCGGTGGAGTGTAAAAATTGTTGATACTTTTGTAATTCTTGGCTCACCTCACTATTGCTATACATTTGCTTGAAAATTTGGGTGGTGCAACCAATTTTTTTCAAAATGAAAGGGTCTGTTGATGGGCTGAGATTTCAGGTATATGTTTAAATAGAATGACCAATGGTCAAAACCATGACTTGGGAGTATGGAGGCCTATAGAAACATATCCCAAATCATTATTTCCTTTGAAATTAAAAAGAAATATGTTTTTGAAGTTGCCTATTATAATCCACCACGTCTATTATTCTAGGTGAAAGTACCATTTTTTTATTTCAATGCTAATAAGCTGGGAGGTTTTAATAATTTTCAGAAAGAGGATAGAATCCACATCCAATATTTGTATGCCACTTTGCTTCTCATCTAAGGATTTTATGAGGTTGAAGTTTCCACCAAGTATACAAGGGGAGGGATAGAGGAGATTGTAATTGTTGACAATGGACTGGAGAAAGAGGGGTTTATCTTCAGAGGTAGTGGGTCGACAGACATTGGAAAAGTAGTAGGATTCAGATGAATTAAATGGCGAGGATATAGAAGGAGGAAAACATATTGAGAAGTTTAATGTCCTGATTACTCCAAATGATAACTAGATCTCTTGAAAGAGCGTACACATCTATGGCGACCACTTGACAATTTCTTCCCCATTTTCTTATCATGTTGGTTAATGTCTCACTGGAAGTTTTGGTTCTTGAATCATCATTATTGCAAGATTTTATTAGCTCCATTTTTCTTTGAGAAGCATATGTTTTCCCTTACAGTTGACGCCCATAATATTCCAAGAGATTATTTTCATGTTGGGTGTATGTTGGAGGCATGAAATAATTTTGTGATTACTTTGATTCACCTTGAATTAACCAGCATGCCCCCAATTCATCTACGAGTTACAAATTTCTTTTCCTGCCTCACTTTTTTCATCACTGTGAGGCTTGGTTGAATCTTTCAGTGAGTGGGTTTGGAATCCAAGTGACCCTATATTGGAAACTCTTGAATTTTATCACAAGGTTTCTCAATGAGTTTTGATATATGCATGACCTAGTAAACAAACTTGATGTTCCTGTAAAGTGAGGGGGTGTTTTCCCTTCCATGCCTTAGCCAATTCTAATAGGTTGAGTGAATCAAGGTCCATGTACTCACATTGGTAAGGCATAATTCATCTTGTCCATCACGGTGGATAGAATCACTAGTGGGAGAGGTGGAGGAACAAAGAAGAAGTGGGGTGGCTTGGGTTAACAGAGGAGGGGGGTGGGTTGGAGGATGAAGGGGGGAGGGAGGAGTCCTACATGACTAGTTTTAAAGGCTGATTAGACAAAGGGGGATTAGAGGGTTTGAGAGATGAAATCGAATCAAAGAAATTAGACCCAACTAAGTTTTCCTCAGAGGTGGGGTCTTAACAAAGGGAGGGGGACTATAGGTTTCTTCCACTTAAAATCAACTTTAGTGAATTCATTATTTTCAGAAGCAAGTACGTGTTTGTAAATCCATCCAACAATGGGAAGTTGCAGTGGAGATTTCCATATTCACGACATTTGCGACAACAAAAGGGGATGTGTTCGTAATCAAGAGTCTTCTTCCAAAGCTCATCCTGGTAGTAAATGTCAATATATTTTGGGAATGGTTAAAAATTGGTCATGTAAACACAAATTTGCACATAGGAGATATACATAGCTTTCTTGGCTTCTTTAGAAATTTTGACGAAGTGGCTAAGAGAATTTTTGATATTGGTGTGGGGTTCTTCATCCAAAAACTCCCATGACAATGAGTACATATGGATCTAGATTGGAGTGTCATGAATTCTTCCTTGTTTGCCACAAAATGTTTTATCTAGAAACATAAATATAGCCTTATTGAATAAAAAAATATGATTCATTCTCGAATACCCGTGTTTAATCCTCTAGGTTGGAGAATACAATAGTGAAGGAAACCTTGGCACTAATTTTGAGCTTGATTTTGTAGTTTTTAACCCTACACTAAATTACCTGCAAACAAATTCTTAAATACAGGAAAAATATGCAATGGCGAGACCAAAATTTTACACATATTTTTCGTTGGGAACCAAAACCAAGAAAAACATATTGATTTTTCATTATATCTAATGTTACAATACATTATATACATGTTAAAACATTCATAAACCCCAATCTGTTGACCCTATATTAGAACATAGCCATAGTTCCCTTGACCGGATCTACAAAATACCATGGCAAAAACCATCATGCCCAAAACCATGTGCAAAACCATGGATAGGTCCACCCACCATCCTTGGGTCCACCCCCAATCATTGGGTCCTCCCAACCATTATTAGGTCTGCATAAAAAAAAACTCCCTGGGCGTCTTGCCAAACCCCGTTCAAGGGGGCTACCGCTCCCTACAAATCCCCTGATGGGGAGGGTTATTACCCCCCCCCTTCGTGGAAGAATATAACACAAGTCCAACATTCGCCCCTTTGTTGTTTCTTTCCACACAGGGGGTCACAGGAGTGCATATTTATTGGTCTAGAGTTGCAACACCCATTATTTCTCTACACTAAGAAAATTCTCAGTGCTCACAAACTTTATCAATGTATTTGTAACATTCTTCAAAGTGTCCACCTTTACCAACAAAACCATTTTGTCTTCAACCATATCCCTCACAAAGTGATACTGAGCATTAATATGCTTTTTCTTCGAATGATAAGCAAGGTTCTTTGCTAATAAAAATGCACTTTGGCTATCACAATCTATCCTTATATCTCGTTGTATCAACCCCATGCTTTATTTGCAACCAAATTTCTTCCTTTCTTGCATGAGTGGTTGTCATGAATTCAACCTCCGTAGTTGAAAGTGCCACTACAATTTGTCTCTTGCTCATCCAAATAACTACTCCTCCAAATAGGTTAAACACATACCCACTTGCATATATTCTCTCATCCATATCTCCAACCCAGTCTGCATCAACAAACCCATGCATGTCCAACACTCTTTCTAATCCTGGTATTCCTTGTTAGCACAAACCCTAATCACTAGTGCCACCCAAATACCTGAAAACACGCTTCAATATTGTCCAATGCTCCTTCCCTAGTTTAGACATAAACTTGCTCAATACTCCCACTGCATGTGCAATTTCTGGTCTGGTACATACCATTGTACACATCAGGATACCAACTGCACTCGCATATGGAACACGTGACATGTCCTCTTCCTCTTCATGTGTATTGGGACATTGTTCAACATATAAATTTATACCTATAGGAATAGGAACCTTCACCAATTTTCTATCTTGCATATTAAACCTATGCAATTTTGTCTCGACATACATCCTCTGGTTTAACCATAGCTTCCTCTTTGTCTGATCTCATTTAATTTCCATGCCCAAAATACGGTTTGTAGCACCAAGATCCTTCGTGTCAAATTTAGAGGACAATTATGTCTTCACATCCTAGATAATTTATCTGACATTTCAAATCAACAACATATTATCCACATACAACACCAAATAAATAACATAGTTACCAATTAATTTAAAATACACATAGTGATATGCTTTTCTCCTTTTCTCATTTTCTCCTTAATTTAAAATACACACAGTGATTACTTTAACTCATACAAAGACTTTTTTAACGTGCCTCCCCCCTGCGACCTCCCCGCTGTGCCCGACACAACTAACAACATATGGGGCTAGTTCTAGAAATAATATAACACATACACAATATATTTGGCCTTTTCGTTTCCACTTTATTTGGACCCAGTGAGAGAGGTATTTTTCTGAAGGCCATATCCCCATAAATTTCCTGCTTAGCACATGATCCGACATATATTTTATACAATCATCGATGTGGCTTAAGTGAACTTCAAATTTGGGGTCTGTTGCAGCTTTTAGCGGGCAATTGTTTAGCCACCACTTTCCTGGTTGGGTGATAGGATGTTGGAGATTTAGTTGGTCTCCATTAGGGATGGAGCCATAAGAGGTGGGATTGGTTGCGAAGGGTTGTCCCGAATTGTTACCACTAGCTATAATCCTGCTATAGGAGGGGGTTTTTCTCCCTCCACTGGTGTTAGCCATAGGAAGAGCGGAAGGGTTGAGATCCATAAATGTTGTAGCTAGGGTTTTAAGACAAAACCCGTTCTCACCATGAACCTCAATTTTGATATCAATATAATTAGATATAATTAGTTGGTATTATTTTGTATAAAAATTTTGTTTTAGCTTATTTAAAAATAATATGAGAATTTTCATTATTAGGAATTATCTTTTATATCACTATATATGTGTATTAAAAGTAAAAAAAACATTGAATAATCAATTAGGTTGAGCTTCAAGAGTTAATAAGAGAAGTTTTTATCCTATCCACCTATGTTCAAATATTACTTGTGACACTTTTTACCTCATGGTTGATTACCTTGGTTAAGGTACAACAATCTCACTCTTGCTTAGATACTTGAGGGAGTGAAAACAAGATGTTTTTATACATTTTTTTGTCAGCTTTATCTATCCTTAGTTCTTAATAGGAGAAATTTTTCTTCTCCCCACATAGATTCAAATCCAAATTGTGACACATTTTCCCTTCATGGATCGATTGGGGCTAGCAAGGTACCAACAATCTTACTCTTTATCAAGTGCTCAAGTGTGAGACAAGATGTTACAAATTTTTTTAGTCAATTAGGTCTAATTTGGGTGGTTACAAGGAGAAGTTGATATCCTCCATACTTTTGTTTGATTCCAACTTATGATATGTTTTCCCATTGTCAATTGAAAGGGGCTAATAAGGTTCTTGTGATATCACCCTCATTTAAGTGGTAAAGGCTAAGATGAGATGTTCCAAAAATTAAGTCAATGGTGTGTATCTTGGACGGTTAAGAAGATGAGTTAATGTCCTTCCCACTTAGGTTTAAATTATGTTTGGGATTTATTTCCCCTTGATGGACCAATGTGGGCTCACAAGGTACCTATAATCTTAGGTTAAATACTTTAAGGTGGGATCGTTGGTTAGCTCAATCAATTTGAACTAACTGATTTCAAGGTAGAGATCATTAATAGGCCATGCGATAAATTCCACTAGAGTCCCTCTAGCTTAGATTTACATGTTCAGTTTCGATGAAATTTACCTCAAGAACCATTCATATAATATGAAAAAGTTCTTAGAGGGTTTCACTGAGGAAATTTTCCATGGAATAAAAACAAAAGTATTGAATTCCAATTTACATTTTCTATGTTACTCTTTATCTGTCAATTTATTGTAGCCACAAGTTTTATTATTCTTTAACATTGTACAACAATCCAGAGTGAGAAAGAAGGCATTAGTGTGAGGCGTTGAAACAATTTATAAATGTAATTAATAAGAATACTCATTTAATAAGGGATATTGTCTAATAATAACTTATTGATGTAAGAGCATCATACCAGTCACACTCACAACTGACCTTCATAGGTCAGAATATTTAATAGAGGAAGTTGGTGTCCTTAAATTTCCATTAAAAATTTGTAATATTTAGAATTTCGAGATTATAATAATTCTTGAAGGTATATAGAGAGTTAGGAGGTTTTTATGTCTGTTGATTAGTTTTATATGAAATAGAGCAACTTGGTTAAATTAGGGAATTTGTTAGATCAGTTAAGAAAATGATTGAGTTTGTAAATATTCTCTATGAGAGTGTTTTATTTGTGAGGTTTTCAATGTAATCACAAAAGAAGAGAAAGCATGAGAGAGATCAGAGTGTGGTGTGAGTGTGAAGATTTATGAGTTAGAACAAGAGGGTGACAGTGCAAACACCATTGCAAAACATATAATCATCCATCCTTTGTTGCAATAAATGCCTAATCTCAAACTTATTTTGTATTTTCTTGTTGATGGACAAATTGGTGTGTTCGCATTTGCTTGAATTCTATTGAATTATCAATTATTGGGATTTTGTGTTCTTAGTATGATGTCTTGTTTGAAATTGGTTAACCAGTATTTTTTCCATGTGTGATATTCACCTAGATTTAGTTCTTACGATAACAAGGTTACACTATTGAGGTATTCCCAAATGAAAAGTTTATGCTATTGGGAAAAACAAGTAGAATGAAAGTCACAAATTACATGAGTTATGATGGTGTTGTTTTCAATTAACAAATGTAAAGGTTTGTTTTCAAGTTCCACCTATTCCATTGGATGCCAACCTTCCAAATACAAGCTTCCATCGTTAGGTTCTGATACTTGGGGTTCAACCTTCTAATGTCATAGTTCCTTCATAAGGTTCCATACCATCCCTTGGAATTATGGAAGTGATTTTATTTATTTCTCATTTTTGAAGTTATTTGATATCTACTATCCATTTTCGTCAACTAATGGAGAAACTATGATGGAAACATTGTCATTAACCAACGTTCTGTCATACTAAAACAATACCATACCCAAACTTTATTTAATTGTTCTTTCAATATTGTTTGAATGTCAATATCACGATAATTTAACCCTCAGGTGGCATTGGTTAATGGAAAATTATCCATCAACTATTTCCATAATACAGGTATAGAAATACAAAAGCGTTATTTGTAAAACATCGATATTCCAGTATCATAGTAAGAGCCATGTTATGGCACTTGGTCCTGTGGGGTGACTGAGTATAATGATAGAGTATTAAAGGTTTAAACCTTGATGATTTTTCATATTTAGTATTAAGCACTCAATAGCACAACATTGGGAGTTAAGTGCCAATCTAAAATTCACTTCGAATGGAGAGGGGGAAATAGACAGTGTTGCTTGAAATTATCACTAGAGATGTAGCATTAGTCTGATCCATCATTATTTTGGTATCAGAGAAGACATGATTTTTGAATAAGTAAGAGATGGCACATAGATATAAAGGAGCAAGAATAGGTTGAGGGATACCTGTAGCAAATGTATCTTTTTAAGCAGAGATAAGGTGCATCCAAATGAAATTGGAGGCCATTGAAACTACTCATAGAAGAGGAGCTAACATAAGGGATGCTAATGAAAGTGAAGAAGGAAATTTTCAAGAAGAAGAAGAAGAAGGTGAGGAATAAACGAAGGAAAAAATGATGAAAACGATTTCCAAAGTAAGTGCTAGACCTAAAATGGAGGTACCCATGTATGAGGGAAATTTAAATGTTGGGGAGTTAATGGACTTGATTAATTCTATGGACAAATATTTTGATTATGAATATGTGGATGAAGAAAATAGAGTGAAGTATGCATTGAATATGTTGAATGGTCATGCAAATGTATGGTGGAATTAAGTGCAAGCAGACATAAAGAGAAAATGAAAGTCCAATATTAAGAGTTGGGACATAATGGTTTCTAGATTTAAAGGTAATTTCATTCCTAAAGACTACCAATTGAATATTTTAAACAAATTTCATAATCTTAGGTAAAAATATATGTCTATAAAGGACTACACTAAGCAATTTTATAAAAAACATTAGAGATGATCACATAAAAGAAGATGTTGAAAAGGTTTCTAGGTATATCAATGGGTTGAGGTATGAAATTTAGGATGAGATAATTATATTTTACCCAAGAATAGTGGAAGATGCATATCGAGATGCTTTAAATGGAGAAGGAAAGATGGTCAGAAAACAAAGAAAATTAGAGTAAGGAGTCCCACTAGAGGAAACAGACAACGTAGTAGAGGGAGATTTCAATCCCCAAGAAAAGAAGGAGGAAGCTCAAGTAATTCAAGTAAGTCACCAAGAGGAGGTGAATATAGAAGAAGAAGGTTATTTTCAAGAAGCAGAGATAAATATTATCAGGTCAGATGTTATAGATGTGGTAATCTAAGACATATGTCATGATTTTTCCAATAGAATAATCCTACAAGTCAAAGAGGTGAACCTGTAACAAAAGAAAAGGAAGAGAGTGTGGATTTAGTTGTAATAGAAGATACCCCAAAAATATGAGAGTCATTGCTGATGATGAGAATTTTGATTAAGTAAAAAAAAAAGCTAAGGAACCAACCTAAAGAAAAGGTTTATTCAACACTGTATGCAAGTCAAGAGATAAGTGTTGTAAGGTTGTAATTAATATTGGTAATACAGATAATTTGGTTTCCACTATAATGGTATAAAATATATGGTTGAATATATTAGCACATCCTACACCCTATAAGGTGTCTTGGCTACAAAAAGGACATCAGATCCTAGTCAATAAGCAATGGAATGTGGAATTTCAAATTGGTGGTTATAAGGATGGGTTGTTATATATTGTAATTCCCATGGATGTATGCCATATGTTTTTGGGAAGACCATGTAAGTATGATAAGTGAGTCATTCATGACAGCAGTAGGAGAACTTATTCTCTTGAGAAGGATGGTCAAAGACATGTATTGTTACCTTTAAAATATTAAGGAGAAAAAGAAGAAGTTGGTCATTATGTGTAGATGATGAGTGGAAATGAACTGTTATAAGAAGTTAGGAATGAGGAGGTACACTTTGATTTTTGGTAAGCCTAAGGTAATACTTAGCAGTGCAAATTTGGATGATTTTCCTGTAAAAGTTAAAACCTTTTCAGATTAATTTTATGATATCATAGTTGATGATTTTCCAAATGACTTACCCTTCATAAGGAGTATTAGTCATCACATATATTTGATTCCAAGTGCTAATCTTCCTAACAAAGAAACATATAAGATTACTCCACAGGAGAATGAAGATATAAAAATAAATGTGCAAGAGTTGTTGGATAAAGGTTCGAACAAGGAGAACTTGAGTCCATGTGTTGTTCCTACTGTACTCAGTCTAAAGGAATATGGAGGATGGAAATTTTTTCACAAATTCTAGAGAAATAAATAAAGTCACAATAAGATATAGATTTACATTGCCTATTATTGATGATTTGATAGTTTTTTAAGTGGTTCCAAATATTTATCAAAGATTTATTTGAAAAGTGGGTATCATAAAATTAGAATTAGAGAGCAAGATGAATGTAGATAGCTTTCAAAAGCAATAGTGTATTGTATAAATGGTTGGTGATGCTCACAAATTCTCCTAGTACTTTCATGAGATTGGAATGGATTTTTGAAATAGTTCATTGGTAAATTTGTTATAATTTAATCAGATGATATCCCGGTGTATAGTCAAGCAAGAGAAGAACATACGAGACATCTTAGATTGGTCTTTCTTTCCTTATAAATAGAAAGGTCACTAATTGATCCAGGTGGATATTGGTGGCCACCTGCCAAGTCCATCTGGACCCCCATCAATTGTCTCTTTCAACATTTTCAATTTCCTTAATTGTAGCACAACTTACTATTTTTAGCAGTTTTTCGGGTCCTGAA
>APFE031702005.1:0-41405 GCA_000404065.3 Pinus taeda | reverse complement strand
GTGGGAGTATTGAGCAGGTTTATGTCAAAACCAGAGAAGGAGAACTGGACAGCAGTGAAGCGGGTTTTCAGGTATTTGCGTGGCACTAGTGATTATGGTTTGTGCTACCAAGGAAGACCGAGATTGGACAGAGTGTTGGATATTCATGGCTTTGTTGATGCAGACTAGGCTGGAGATCTGGATCAGAGAAGATCTACAAGTGGGTATGTGTTTAACCTATTTGGAGGTGCAGTCAGTTGGATGAGTAAGAAACAAACTGTAGTGGCACTATCAACTACAGAGGCAGAATACATGGTAGCCACCCATGCAAGCAAGGAATTTGTATGGTTGCAGAGATTGTGTTCAAGTATGGGGGTTAGTATAGGGAGATATAAGGATAGACTGTGACAGCCAAAGTGCAATTTTCTTGGCAAAGAACCCTGCATATCATTCAATGACAAAGCACATTGATGTTTAGTATCACTTTGTGAGGGATATGATAGAAGACAAAAAGGTGTTGCTGGTAAAGGTGGACACTTTGAAGAATACTGCAGATGCATTGAAAAAACTGTGAGCTTTAGAAGTTCTCTTGGTGTAGAGAAACAATGGGCATTGCAGGGCTAGATAAATGACTAAGCTCTCTTGTGGCCCCCTGTGGAAAGAAAACAACAAGTGGGAGAATGTTGTGTTGTGTTATATTCTTTCCACGACTATACCACATAGTTAACCGGGGGGTTAGAGGGGGGACAAAGCCCCCCTTCATTGCGCCGATTGCATAGTGAGGGGGGTCACAGGGGGTTTGAGGCGTGTAGGTAACCCCACTCTATGGGGTCCGGGGCAGCGCCCCAGAAAATTTTGGTTTTGGAACCTATGTTAGGTTGGGCAGACCCACCTATGCTTTTGTGCATGATTTTCACACATCTTTTTAGATGTGATGGTTTTCGGTCCAAGGTATTGGATGCTTCGGCATGTATAAATATGTATTATAACATTGAAAGGAACATAATGAAAAATCAAGCTGGTAGCCCTGGTTTTGGGATCCAAGGGAAAATATCTATGTATATGTGTTTTATGTGTTATGCTCTCACATTGTTTATTTTATGTGTTTTAGAATTCGTATGCAGGTAGTTTCTATACAGGGTTAAAACCTACAATAAAAATTTGGTTGGCAAACTTAAGAAGGCATTATATGGGTTAAAACATGATCCTCATGCATGGCATTATCATCTTGATAGATATCTTCAGCAATAGGGACTCATGAAAATATCTACAGATAGCAATCTATATATCAAATATGACAAATAAAAACTTTTGGTAGTAGTGGTTTATGTTGATGGCATCATATTTGGAAGCAATTTTGAATCTATGAGTCAAGGATTTGCTTTAGCCATGTAGAAGGAATTTGAAATGTATTTACTTAGTGAGCTAACATAATTTCTTAGTCTTCAGGTTCATCAAACTAAGGATGGTATCTTCCTTTCTCAAACCAAGTGTCTCAAGTAGATTACAAAGAAATATGGACTAGAAGACTACAAACCTGTATGCACACCAATGGTAGTAGGATGCAATCTCAGCCAAAATAATGAATCTCCTACAATTAATGAACTTGAATACAAATCTATGATTGTCAACTTGATTTATATTACCATTACAAGACCAGCCATTATGCATGTAGTTGGCATAGTCGGACGATTCCAAGAAAATCCTAAGGAAACTCATCTCAAAGTAGTCAAGAGGAATTAAAGTATCTACAAGGCACTCAAGGTCTTGGACTAGGTATCCCAAAACCACAAATGTTTCACTCCATGCTTACACAAATGTAGATTGGGCTGGTAATGTTGATGATCACAAAAGTACTAGTGGAGGAACATTATATTTGGGACCTCACTTAGTTTCTTAGTTCAGTAAGAAATAAAGTTCTATTGATTTATCAACTACTGAAGTAGAATATGTTGATGTTGCTACTTGTTGTACTCAACCTCTATGGATGATCAAAAAATTACATGATATTCAAGTCTCTTGTCCTCAACCTCTACTTATTCTATGTGAAAACACTAGTTCCATAAGTATCTCTAAAAATCTTGTCATGCACTCAAAAACTAAGCACATCCCAATCAAATACCACTTTCTTAGAGGGAAAGTTCTTGAACAAAAGGCCAAGTTGGAATATATTCCTTCAAAGGAACAAGTTGCAGGTTTATTCACCAAGCCTATTCCACATGATTCATTTGAATATCCCAAACATAAATTAGGAATGATTCATGTATTTTCACTCTGTTGATTGTTCTAACATAACAAGAACAAACATGTCATGTTCAGGGGGAGATGTGGCAATGAAAATTATTTTACATTCTATATGTGGTTCTTATGGATGACAATCGCATATGTACGTGGTTAATGACTTAGACAATTATGTATGGTTTCCCATGATGAAAAATGAATGGCACAAATTCAGGGGGAGCTTCTCATATGTTTCCATCAGTTCATTATTGTCTTTCTGGATCTGACATTCGTTTATTGTAGTCTGTTGGTGATTCCATTACGCTGCTTAGGGTATTGGATTATAATGGCTTATGTTGAGTTGTTGCAAAGTCTTATTAATGTTGTTGATCTATCTCTCTAATTGGTGAGAAATATATGATGTGATCAGAATCCATGATCAAGAGTTGGCACAGGTCCAAGGGGGGGCGTCTTCCTCACTTCTAATGGTTCATTCTTGGTATTATGGTTTCTTGAAAACTCCTTGTTTCATTATTTTGACTATGATGAGTTCATATGGATGTATGGTTATTGTTATTGTCACTACTGAAAAATAAACATGTTGTCACTACTTCATAGATGCTTGAATTTCATGGATGATTCTTTATTAATGTTGCTAGTATTGCTTGATATTACTTGGTTATTGGGCTTCATGCTAAGGATAATCATGCTCCTATTATTATTTCGTTGTTGTTAGATGATTATGTTGTATATGCCTATTCAGAGCATAGTTATTGTTGATGATTATCATGGATTTTCTACAAATATGCCTCATTGTTGAAATCCTTGTTTATGGTTATGGATGTTATGTGTGTCTCTTGATGTATAGGCCATTAAAAGACCTATGCTGCAATCATTGAAAAATTCAGTCAAGTGTGGGATATTCACACTAAGCCATGTCATATATGTAAGCCCATTATTTTGGGTAATTGATGTAAAATTGGATCCCATAAGTAAACCCATTATGTTGTGTGATTTATGTAATCATGGGATCGTAGAGTCATTGGTGATAGGAAAGGTCATATTTGTCTAAGGATTGCCATATATTTCAAGCCTTGTAATTTATTGCATATCTTTAGAAGGTCCAACATATGCTCAATGGAAGCATGATCAACATGAAAATTCCATGATTCATATCATTAGTTCATACTTACAGTGATGAGTGATACAAGAGAGAGTACCTCATTCAACCTGATTTATCCATTTTCCCTCAATGTCAAAGAGGAAGAGAAGACTTGGTGTTTGCAGTTGTTTGAAAGTGTTTACAGGTGGTTTCCAAACACCAAAGTGGTTATTATCAAGTCCAAAGTGGGAGATCATTAGCATTATGACTAATGTGTTGTCCTTGATGGCAATCAGCCTGATAAATATGCCCTTGATGGCAAGTTAGTTACAATATGCTGATTTTAGATCTTAGGATTTTGTGATCCATAATGTAGTAAGCATGTCTTTCAGATTAATGACATCAATATTATTTGGTCAACGTTTTGAACCAACTAATGTGGTTCATCCTCAGGACAAAGGTGAAAAATTCCATAAATCACAATGAATAAATAGCAAGGATGCATCAAAGTCTAGAATTAGTCGTTAGAAATTAGTTGTGTTTAAACGATTATTAATATGAGTGAAAATAGGAATTACAGATGCATCCCTGCAGTGTTTAAGAAACGTAAGATCATATTTTTTCGTTCCAACTTTAATTCTAGCTCATTCAAATTGATGAGATTTATCAACCATTTCCCTTCCATGTAGGGTTATAATGTTAGATCTTAGGCTTTTGTGCTCCATAATATAGTAAGCATGTCTTTCAGATTAACCACATCAATATTATTTGATCAACATTTCGAACCAAATAATGTGGTTCATCCTCAGGACAAAGGTGGAAAAATCCATAGATCATAATGAATAAATAGAAAGGATGCATCAGAGTCCAGAATTAGCCATTAGAAACTAGTTGTGTTTAAACGATGATTAATACGAGTGGAAACTAGAATTATTGATGCATCCTTGTAGTGTTTAAGAAACGTAAGGTCATATTTTTCTTTGCAACTTGAAGTCTAGATCATTCAAATTGATGAGCTTTATCAACCATTTCCCTTCCATGTAGGGTTATAATGTTAGATCTTAGGCTTTTGTGATCCATAATGTAGTAAGCATATCTTTCGAATTAATCACGTCAATATTATTTAGTCAACATTTCGAACCAAGTAATGTGGTTCATCCTCGGGACAAAGGTGAAAAATTCCATAGATCATAATGAATAAATAACAAGGATGCATCAAAGTCCAGAATTAGGTGTTAGAAACTAGATGTGTTTAAACAATGATTAATACGAGTGAAAACTAGAATTGATGATGCATCCCTACAGCATTTAAGAAATGTAAGATCAGATTTTTCTTTGCAACTTGATGTCTATCTCGTTCAAATTGATGAGCTTTATCTGCTATTTCCCTTCCATGTAGGGTTATAATGTTAGATCTTAGGCTTTTGTGATCCATAATGTAGTAAGAATGTCTTTCGGATTAATCACATCAATATTATTTGATCATCGTTTTGAACCAATTAATGTTGTTCATCCTCAAGACAAAGGTGAAAAAGTCCATAGATCATAATGAATAAATAGAAATGATGCATCAGAGTCTAGAATTAGCCATTAGAAACTAGCCATGTTTAAACGATGATTAATACGAGTGAAAACTAGAATTACTGGTGCATCCCCGCAACATTTAAGAAACGTAATATCATATTTTTTCTTTGCAACTTGAATTCTATCTCATTCAAATTAACAAGATTGATCAACCATTTCCCTTTTGTGTAGGGTTATAATGCTAGATCTTAGGATTTTTTGATACATAATGTAGTAAGCATGTATTTCTGATTAATCACATCAATACTATTTGGTCAGTGTTTCGAACCAACTAACGTGGTTCATCCTCAGGACAAAGGTAAAAATATCTATATATCATAATGAATAAATAGTAAGGATGCATTAGAGTACAGAATTAGCTATTAGAAACTAGTTGTGTTTAAATTATGATTAATATGAGCGAAAACTAGAATTACTAATGCATCCCTGGAGTGTTTAAGAAACATAAAATCATATTTTTTCTTTTTAACTTGAAGTCTACCTCATTCAAATTGACGCGCTTTATCACCCATTTCCCTTCCATGTAGGGTTATAATGTTATATCTTAGGCTTTTGTGATCCATAATGTAATAAGCATGTCTTTCAGATTAATCACATCAATATTATTTGGTTGACGTTTCAAACCAACTAATGTGGTTCATCCTCAGGACAAAGGTGAAAATATCCATAGATCATAATGATTGTCGAACTATTGTAGATGACATGTTTGATGGTACAAATATTTCAAAGGATATGAAAGATAAATGGTAGTTCAGTTACATATGGATGAAAAATGTGAAGTTTGAAAAGTATACAAAACCACTGTGAAGAAGAGTTGCATACATACATAGGTATTATGAGCAAAAGTCACATACATAATCCAAACCATGGAAAGGTAGATACCAGGGACCATTACCATGTTAATTTCCCATAGTATTAGGTCAGCAACTTCTATTTGATCCTATCAACAAATACTAACAACATTACGAAAGGATTTTCCTAAGGTATTAGCAGGGGAAAAATCTATATAAGGAGATGGAGATCAAGGCTAGGTGTGCATTCGATAGAATATTCATGTGTGATATGATCTCAAAACAAGTTTGCACCAGGGAGCAAGGATATTACTAAGATCTGATAGTGCATTAAAGACTAATGGATATAATTCCTTGATATGTTTATGTTTGTGTAGCCAACAATGTTATATGTAGTTATGGTAATGGTATGGTCTGAATGTGTTTGCAGTGATACACAACCTTTGATAGTATGCACACAGAGATCTAGGTTTGACAGGTGACTTGTAGTGAAGTTTTGTTTCAATATTTTTTAAAGATTTATATGAATTTTTTTCTTTGTATTGGTGCGTGTTAAGCATATATGATTCACAGTGGTCACATATATATTTTGAAGTAATTTTTTTTAGGCCACTACCTAATTTGGGTTTTGGTTTTCATTATGTTAAAATATATACACAGGTTTTATGCATGATAAGCGTGTATATACACAGAGATGGATAAATACAATTGTGTATACATTCTAAGTTGAAATTGATTAAGGTTTGAATTGTTGCTTGATGATGACATTTGGTGAAGTATGTTTTATTTGTTGTTGTTTATCAAAGATGTATTTATCAAAATATCTAAATGTATTGATGATTGGTTATTGAGTGGTGATTTGGATTGGTATGGAATGAAAGTATTGACTGTGTTGGCTTGATTTGGTTTAGTGATTGATCTACTCTAATAACTCAGCTGATTCAGTTCTCATAAACTTAGATTTTTAGTATTTTGTGAGTTGAGATATGTACACAGATGTTATGCATGGGAAACGTGTATGTAATTGAGTTTCCTTCAGGACAATCATCGCGTATATATGCCAAAGCTAATTTGGTCAGGGTTTTCAATGACTACACGTCATTTGAGTGATGACTATCCAGTTAATCAGATATTGGTTGATTGGTTCATGTTTAACATTGTTATTATATAGTGCACTGATTTGAAATGGTTGCATTGGTTAAGATTGAATTCAATGATTGGTAGGATCAGTATTCGGTATCTTGATGTTTCAGTGATTTAGTTGGTCTATGATGCTTCAATGATTAGTATTCTAGTTTGAGCTTATTGTTGGTGTGGGTTCAGTGTGAAAATTTGATGAAAGGTGGCTAGCATGTTTTGGTAATTTATTGACAGGTGGATCCAGTGTGAAATATTATGAAACATGGTTCACAAGGTGCTGACCATCATAGCCTTTAGTGAGGGGGTAGGATCTCCCTTCCAATAGGAGTCGGTAAATGAGATCAGGGGGTTGTAGCTCTGTTATAGTGGGTGTTGTAGAACAAGTATAGGTTGTATCATCTTGTCAATGGGTGCCTGCATTCTAGTAAGAGTCTACACCAGTACAAGATGTAATAAATATTTTCTTTATATAATAAGAAAGAAGACAAAAAAACATCAGTGGTGGTTTTCTCCCACATTGGGTTTCCACATGAAATTCTAATGTCTATATGTGTTTATGATTTATCTACTCTTTAATTCTCATGTTTATTGCTAACTAAATGGATAATGAAATAATTATGCAATGGGTAAAGATAAATATCCTGTTAGAGTCGGTCTTGAGCCCTCCATCAGCGATCAAAACTCTTTGCATTTTGCATAGGTAGGTGTCTCATCAGTGTCAATTTTTGCATCTCGTTAGGCATGCCATAACCCTGATGGAGGAGCTGATGTGTTTATACCTCTCTTGGCATTGTTGGTTCAAGTCATTTCAGTCATTAAAGATCTTTCAAGCTTGTCTTGTCTTCTCTTGAGGTCAATTTCCTAGGTCTAGGGTTTTGGTCAAAAATGTTTCAAGGTCATGTGTTTGAAAGTCAATGAGTGTTCAGTAAGCCAGAGGGATGATTGTAAAGGTGTTTCTTCTTAATTTTTATCTGGTACAGTTAATCTTCACCTTGGATTTAAAAACCCTGTTTTTAAAGCCAATGTCATTTTTCATTTATTTGTAAAAAGTGATGAAATTTCGAAAGTCTTCAGTGAAAAAAATGCAACCCTGGTCCCCTTGCCAAGATCCCTCAGATGATCTACCTGCAAAAAGAATCAAGCAAAAGCATTAAATCAGTCAATTTCAGGACAAAAGGAAACCAAAGAGACAACAACATACAAAGTTTAAAAGTTTCATGAAAAAACATTAGAAAGTGGGTTTGAGCATGAAATTTTTTCAAATGAAACCTATAAAGGCCCAAACTCCCTCCTTGCACTCTCATTGTGTATTCAAAACCCTTGCAAGAGAGATTGGGCGAACTTCCAAGTGAATTGAGGCGAAACTGGTCGAAATCGGGCTCAGGACAAGCGCGCGACCCGTCAAGCTAGGTGCGCGACCCGTCAAGAGGTGCGCGACCCGTCAAAGGGCTTCCCACAGAGATATTTTGCAACGGGCGCGACCCGTCAGAGGGGCGCGACTTGTTGGGCATGGTGCGCGACCTGTCAAGCTGTCTCCCCCCAACTCATTTTAGAATTTGCTCAAGCTCCTTTAATTCATCAAATCGCTTGAGGTAGGCTCTTTAAACCTGTGAATGGTTGCTGGTTAGTTGGGAAACATCATGAGTCTGTTTGTAATGATCAAATTGTGCAAGAAGAAACACTCCATATGGCTGTATGTAAATTTGTAAAAAGGTGCTAGGGTTTATTGATGTTTCATTGTTTTTCCCCTTGTAATCATTCTCTTCATTCCCATTTCGTTTTCCCTATATTTCCATGTCAATTTCCCTTTTAAATTTGCAAAGAAAATAAACCCTACCCCTTTCCCTTTAAAAATAAAAATCAAACCCTAACCCTACCCCTCATAATACCTATGTAAACACATGAATTTGATGATGCATGTGCAGTGATGTTTGCAGTGTTTTTCCCTAAGTTCCCTGTTGTATACATGTATTCCCATTTTCCTTGTAAAAAATATAAACCCTACCCCTCTCCCAAAAGCATCAAAAAACAAAACACTCAAACCCTTATCTTGTTGCACCATATGCATGTGTAACCACAAGAAATTGTTGGTGAAAATGTAGAGAGTTTTGTAAATTTTCCCTATCTTCCCCTGTTAATGCATGTATGCATATTCCCATATGTTTACTTTCTATACATGTATTCCCATATGCAATGATTTTTGCAAATGAATTTCCAATATTCCTGATTATAAATATGTATTCCTATTCGCCATAATTGTTTGCAATATTTTCCTTAAATTCCCTGTTATGTTCCTATATTCCTAATTCCTTGTAAAAAAAGGTCCCTCCCCTAACATTTCCCTCATGTCCTTGTCCCCTTGAAACAGCATAGAATTCAGCACTTTTTACAAGCAGAAACAGCAGTACAGTTTGTCCACTTTGCTCCTAAACTATGTCAGAAACCGAAACTTATGAGCAAAGTGATGACCAATCATCAGCTTCAGAAATTGAGGAACAAAGGCGGCCTCATAAGGGTGGTAAGGGTGGACATCATAAGCGAGAGGAGCCCACCTCTTTGACAGAGTTACAAGCTTGTCCTATGGCAGTATCATGTTTCCAGTACATGTCTTGCTACGAATTTTACAAGAGGATCTCTCGGATTCAGCACCACCGAGAGTTGGCCCGCCTTTTTGTTTTACACTTGCATGATGGACATGTCAACCTTGCAGGGGTAAACTTTACATTGACACCAGAGGTGATCTCATAGGCTACACGGATACCTAATGTTGGTGAGGTGTGGAATAAGCGCAAGATGTTAGATATTGTTCACTTTGAGCCTTATGTCCGGCCACCATTCATGAGACATTTGGCAGGTGTGTTTCCATTCAGGTTTCTCAGAAGCGAGTATGCTCCCATGATGAGGCTCATTATGCATTATTTTACTTGTGAGGGCAGATTTTCACAGGTGTACTCATATCATATTCGCCTCTTGATGCACTTCACCCGAGTGAGGATGATGAACATCCCAGTTTTCTTCTTTCAGAACATTCAGAAGATGGTGCCCACGTTGCAGAGGAAGACCCCGGCACAGCAGTACAGGAGCCTTCATCATTATGGTTTGATTTAGCTAGTAGTATTGCATCAGTTGACTCAGCAGGGCATCTCATGGGAGGAGTTCATCTCTCGTGAGTTTTTCAGAGTACCATCACCGCCACATCCTGAGGTTGTTCACAAGGAGGGAGGACCATCACATCAGCATGACATCCCTGTTACTAGACATGTCAGCTCCTCACCTCAGGTCACTTATCAGAGGGGCCCAAGGGCCTTATTTGTAGCAGCTCGACGAGTACTTTCTCCACACTAGGTGGAAGGGGTCTCGCCTTCTTCATCAGCACCACGAGTGTTATCTCCACACCAGGTGGAAGGGGCCTCGTTTCTGACAGCAGCACAGGTATCAGAGAGGGGCAAGCAGCCCATGGTTGTCAGGTGATCCAGTTATTGATCTTGACGCCGGTTCTCCTAGCACAGAGCTTAAGGATATCATCCGAGAGCAAAGTACCGAGATTCAGTCGCTGCAAACGAAATTGTTGATGGAAAAATGGATAATCAACTATTTAGAGCAGTGAAACAAATAGTTGGAGGATGAGCACAAGCTATATGAGCTGCAGAAAATTCGTGAATACCGGGAATTGGCTCGTAGGAGACCCGGTGACTTGAGACCCATAGATCGAGAATCTATGTTTATTTGGGACAATGCTCATTTGAAAAGGCTGTTGACTAAGGCCAATCAAAATAACAAACTGCTGAGGAACATGAAAAATCATTATTGGGCGCGGATGCACGTGTGCAAAGCAAAGATGAAAGTGCTTAAAAGGCGGTTGGCAAAGGCACTAAAATGGAGAAAAAGGCCCGATCCCCTCCGTATCTTGGCCAAGGCTTCCTTGAAGGAGCATAACACTAAATAGCTCAGCCACAGCACAAATCCCAAGAAATTTGGAGAATTTTGTAATTTGGAATTTTTTGGCAATTTACAGGTTTTTGCTCATTAACGGGTCACACCCCCAGTGAGACCATTCGTCCCGGCAACTCCATTTGACAAAAACTCAGCATTTCCAGATTTTTCATGCAAATTTACATATGCACATGGATGGACTTGAGATTTTGTGAAGTTTTGGGCCTCCATAAAGTCAAAAAACATGCAAAATTTGACTTTCTGCCACTTTTTTGAACTACAGAAAGTTGTCTTGGGAGAATTGATTTTTTACAGGGAAAATGAACTCCAAATTCAAAAATTCCAATTGGGTTGGAAAGTAGACTCACAGACCTTTCCAACAAGCCCACTCCTGCCCAATTTGGCCACCTGCAAGTGCCCCAAACATGGCTTTAAAGGGGCGCAACCCGTCAGGCAGGGGGCGCGACCTGTCAGGTAGAATTGCCCAGAAATGCACTATACAGCCCAGAAAACGCAGATTTGACTCAGTTTGACTTTTTGAGGTGAATGATGATTCTCTTTGATGTAATTATGGTAATTTTTAGACACTTTTACCCTTATGTAACTCTTCTAGAAGATTCATTCATGAAATAGGTGAAAATTAAATGAATGAATTGGTTTCCAAGTTTATAGAGGCAAGTTGTTATGATTGCCTAGTTTGTAGTGCTAAGTTTAGAAGTGGTTGAAACAGCTCCTAGGATAGTGAACTCGACCCCTAGAGGCAGGGAAAGAGGTTAGATCATCTATATTATGTACTTTCATACTCATTTTCATGGTTGGACTCTTGAGGGAGAAGCTATCATTGTATTATTTCACTGTATCTCTGCAATTTTTGGCTAAGGAAGACCAGGGTTTTGCAGTCCTCTTTGGGATTCTTGTGGACTCATGTGTTGATGGTGTGTTTCTAAATGTTCTTGTAAGCTTTGTTATGTGATTCATTTCCTTTCTTTACTTCTGCACATTAAACAAATGAAGTGTTAAAGTAAGAATTCATGCTTGCCATGCTCTGCTTTTAAGTTTGTTTAATTTCGATGTTTTCTACTGTCTAAAGAGAATTCAAAGTTATTGTTTGCTCTCTTTAGCTCTCTTTCTTTCATTCCTGACCATCCACTTCAGTTAAAGGCATCAATACTGTCTCCTACCTCGCCCCAAAGAACCCCATGCAGAAACTGTGTCCAATCCCCTCACCCAAAATTGCCATCCCCTCAATTTGGCACCAAAAACCCTAAAAACCCCAAATAAACCCTTTTGATCAGTTTACTAGCCTAATATCAATGTTACTTTATTGGTCATCTCATCTATTGGAGATTTTACGAGATAGACCGGAGAGATCCTTCTCTTGCCCCGTAGGGCTAGCTACGAGGCTAAATGGTTTGATGTTGCCTTGAGGTTTGCCTTTTTCAGCCTGAGGTGAAATTTCAAGCGCTAACAAGATCCTTGACATGTATCCCTTCCAAAGTGTTGTTTTCCCATCTGATGAGAACCTCTTGGAAGCCATGGCCTCTTATGGTCCATAATCAAGGTTTTTCGAAGTACGGTTCCTTGTCTTGTGTCAATATCCTTAAAAAATGAATCAATATTCTTGGAGCACAGTTCCTTGTCTTGTTTCAAGCTCCTTAAAAAATGAAACAAGGTGTCAAACTAGAGTTCCTTGTCTTGTGTCAAGCTCCTTAAAAAATGAATCAAGGTTCCTGGGGCACAGTTCCTTTACTTGTGTGAATCTCCTTAAAAAATGAATCAAGGTGTCATAGCAGAGTTCCTTGTCTTGTGTCAATCTCCTTAAAAAATGAATAAAGGTTCCGGGAGTAGATTTCCTTTACTTGTGTCAAGCTCGTTAAAAAAATAAACCAAGGTGTCATGAGCATGGTTCTTTTCATGTGTCAAGCTCATTAAAAAATGAAAAAAATCTCCTTCCAATTCGAGTCTTTGATTAGATATTGTAAATTCCTAGTCAAGTCTTTCACTTGATCTCGTAAATGAAACTTCATTCCATCCACCTGTTAGTAACCAGTATTCTACTTAGGTCAATGAAATGAAGCTTGGGGGGCATGTACCTCAAATTGATTCATTATGATGGGGGAATTCCAACTTATCTCAAGCATAGTTTTCTTTGCTTCAAGCTTGTGTAAAAATAAAACCAAAATCAAGCATAATTTTTCTTTGTTTCAAGCTTCTGTAAAAATGAAACTAATCTCAAGCATAGTTTTTTCTCACGTTTCAAGTTTATGTAAAAATGAAACCAAATCCAAGGAGTTTTCTCACGTTTCAAGTTTGTGTAAAAATGAAACCAAATCCAAGCTAGTTTTTTCTCATGTTTCTAGCGTGTGCCATTTTTATCAACCTATTTTTTCCAAATGAGCCTTGGTTTTTGCATCCCATCGTCACCATCTCTTTGGCTAATCATATGCTTTCACTTGGCTATTTTATCCTTGCCTAAGGAACATTTGCGATGAGTGTTATTATTAGCCAGCCTCTTGACCTTTACATGTTTTGAGCAGTTCCATCATGACTGGAACCAGTTGCTATCCCTTTATACCACTTGTTCCTCCAGGTGGATACCTCTTTCAGTTCTTTTAAGACTCCAAAAATATGAAAATATTGTCGAGCACTTGTCTTTTCAAACTCCTTAAAGTAAACGAAAATACGTTTTCTCAGTATAAGTTTAACCCTTTATAGACTGAGATAAACTAGTTACGATAAAGGAATACCTTAGTCGAACATGGCTAAGAGGTTATCTTGAGTATCGTTTTCTACCTTTTAAGACTTAAGAGACTATCTATGAAAAGGGACATCTGGATTTTTCTTTTTGCCTCTTTTTCAAACTCTCTAAACATGAAAAATATGTCAAGTTACCCATCCGTAAGACTCATAAAACTAAAATGACAAAACACTTGTCACCATGATGAGACTGAGGGCTTGTTATAAATACTAGGATGGATTCGTTCAAAGGATGAACTTATATGACAAGGATATGGTATCCTCTTCAAGCTTGAGATTAAAAATAAAGAGGTACTTGTTAGACATAGTGGGGGAAAATGGAAAAAAAACATATCTCCTATATTTTGTATAAAAGACAATATGTCGCTCTTGAACATGACACGTATATGTATCTCATGTTGCTTTTAGGGCATCCTCACTTTGTCACTTGGCTTGCTGGGTTTGGGAAATCTATTTGCCTCTCAAGAGAAGTCCCACCTGCAAATTGAAACCGCTTATACCCTATTTGATGTTTTTTGCATCAATCCTGAATCACTCTTGCCAACTTTGTAAAATCCTATGTTTCATGTCAATGATGTGGGAAACATTATGCCCCTCCTTCGATAGATCACTTCTTGTCGACTCCAACTCATTATCCAAGAAGATGATCTAGGAACTCCCTTTCAGTACCTTGGAGATTACATGCATCAATGGCAGGTTCTTCACATTCGACGATAGGTTCACATCATTGGCCTTCGATAGAATTATCCTGCGAGTGTTTGAATTCAACTTCATTGTCCACACTCATGGATTATGTTTTTGTAAATTGAGAGCCATTGTCATCATTGGTGGTTTCTCCTGTGCCCGTTAATCATTTACATCATTGACCAATAATCAGGTGGTTTCTACCATGTTCAACTCCAACCCATTTATTCACATGGTGAGATTCATTCTTTGGTTGGATCGAGACAGAGATTGATAAATCCAGGCTGCATGGAGTTATTAATTATCCATGATTTTAAATATGATTCTTTCTGTATAGATGGCTACATCCATCCATGGATCCATGTGTTTTTAGATTCTTACACTTTAAGCATACTTACATCAGAGATGTCAAATATATTATATTAGTTGTGATTTTCAGGTCTCTTGATGGTGTTTCTCTAAGTCCTTTCCTTTGCTTGTAAATAACCTCAACCATCACTTCCCATTCTGACTTCATGTTTTATGGGGCATCTGTTATACAATATTTTGTCACACTCCTAGTCTCGTATCCTAAAGTGTCACACTTTGTGTCGTCAATGTCCTAAGTGTTGGAAAGTGATGAAAGTCATCTCAAACAATGTATTCACCATGAAACATGTTTGTGATAATCAAAAGAATATCCCTAAAGAAAAGGAAGAAAACTTACTTTGAAATAATTTTGAATAACTTGTCAAAAAATCTTGTTTTCAAGCCCAGCGTGTTTTGCATAACTAGAGTCCCGCACTAATAACTTGTTGCATTATACATGCCTCGTGCTGGAAACACTAATTTTATAGACAAAACCATGCTGATCCTCTTAAGGGATTTTTTCCCAAAATGAAGGAGAAGCTTCCCTCACTAGAAAGCTTGAGAACAACGACATGGTTTTAGGTAGATGAAGATTGGAACAAGACCTCCCATTCCTAGCCCTAGATCCTCTTTCCATGGATCTCTCCCTTGAGATGTGTAACTCCTCCCTCTTTTCATGGATCCTCAATTCCCTCTCCTTACCTATAAATGAATTTCCCACCATACACTAATGGTTGTTTTCCATTCTAGTG
Organism: Pinus taeda; assembly: GCA_000404065.3. NCBI lineage: Eukaryota > Viridiplantae > Streptophyta > Pinopsida > Pinales > Pinaceae > Pinus > Pinus taeda. Next base: position 26,115 of record APFE031702005.1, on the reverse strand, counting down.
TTGAATTGGGCCCAGATTGCTGCCCATTTTTGAAAGGAGAAAGGTGTTTGAAGGCTAAGGTTTGGACTTAGAATATCACCTAAAGAAGGCTTCTAACATCAAGGCTTCATTGGTTGTAATTCTTCCTTTTTCATCTATTAGTAATACGATATATTTTTTCTTTCCATAAATGTGTCAATCAATGTCCATTTATTGTAATGTTCCTTGATCTGTTACATAATTTGTATTAGAAAATGTTATGCTTTGCATAGTTTTGTTGTCTGTACTTGATATTTCTTGTAGGCAGTCATCTACACCAGCGAAGAGGAGATTGTAAGCTTGGAAGCCAAAGAGTCAAGGTCGACATCAAGGGTATTAGCATCAAAGAGAGGTAGGAAATCTATCCTCCTTTTCATTTTCTAGTATGAATTAGGAAATATTGCATGTAGTTGTCTTCTGTAGTTGCTGGATCCTCCCATAGGACTAAAGGTACCATTTCTGTCTACGGAAAGGATTTCCTACACAACACACAGTTTAGTAAATGTTTACAAAGTATTTATGAGAAAATTTAGTAGTATTTGTGCTCCAACTATGGAAAATATTAAACAAAACAAACAACCATTTAAGTGGACAGAAGTAATTGATAAAAGCATTAGACTATAAAAGTAGAATATTATAGAAAAGTTTGTTTTAGCTTTGTCATACTTTAATAAGTTTTTCCAAGTTAGATTGACGCTAGTGGGACTGAAATAAGAGTTGTTTTAAGCCAGGAAGAAAGACCAATTTCTAGTTTCGTGAAAAACTAAATGAAGCAAAACATAAATATTCCTCATTTGATCAATATTTTTATGCCATTGTTCAAGCACTGAAGAATTGGAGACGTTACCCCATGCCTAAATAATTTTTTCTTTATACTGACAATTTTGATTTACAATTTATTAGTAGTCAACCAAAGTTAAATCAAAGGCATGCTAAATTGATGGAGTTCTTGCAAAAGTTCATATTTTTTTTATCAAGTATACAAGTGGTAAATCAAACATGGTAGTTGATGCATTGCGTAGAATTAATTGGGTTCTACATGAATTCTAAGTAAACGTTTTGGTATTATTTGATGTGTTAAAAGAAATGTATAAGGATGATTTAGACTTTAAATAAGTTTATGCGACTTGTGAAAATTTAGTACAAATAAAACTTCATGGTTGAACTGCATGATACAAGAGGGACTACTGTTTAAGGACCATAAACTATGTATACAAAAATGTTTAATGAGATAAAATTTGATAAAGGAAAAGCATAGTGGTGGACTATCATGAGATTTTGGAAAGGTTAAAATATTTTCTCAATTAAATTCCTTTTATTTTTGGTTGGGTATGTAGATTGATGTAAAAAACTTTATTGATAAATGTAGAATATGTCAGTATGCCAAAAGGGGAAGTCATAATTCATGTATATATCAACCATTGTCAATCCAAAACAAACCATAAAATTTAGTTAGTATGGATTTTTTGTTGGGGTTTCCAAGAACAAAAGGAGTCAATGATTTGATTTATGTTGTTATTGACATATTCCCAAAAATGGTACATTTCATAGGTTATATAAAAAAAGAGATGAAACCAATGTTGAAAATTTATTCCTTAAAGAAATAATAAGCTTGCACGGGTTTCCTACAAGCATTGTTTCTGATAAATATACAAGTTTTATAGGTTATTTTTAGAGAAATCTATGGAAGAAACTAGGTATTAATCTCAATTTCAACTCACGATACCACCCAGTAACTGTTAGACTAATAGAGGTGGTAAACATTAGTTTAGCGTATATTTTAAGAATTTTGGTAAATGAGAATCCAATCAGTGGGATCAAGTAATTTCTCAATAAAATTTGTAGACAATTATTCACCTAATAGAAGCACATGGATGAGTCCATTTCAAATTTTGTACGGAATGCATCCAAGAGGAGTCTATGAATTGACGAATTTAGGAAAACAAGACTTAAGAAGTGCCGATGATGAATATTTTGTAGAAAATATGTAGGAACTATAGGAAAGATTTCAACAATAATTACAAGAGAGTAGTAACAAGTATAAATAAAGAATTGACATGAGAAGGAGATAGTTGAATCTTGAAGTTTGTGACTTAGTTATGGCACACCTAAGAAAATAAAGGTTTCTTATAAGTGTTGAATCCAAAATAATACTAAGAGAGGTTGGGGGGTGGGAGGGAGGGAGGTGGGGGTGGGGGGGGGGGGGGGGGGAGAATGGAATTAGTATTCATATTCATTTTTAACAATATTTAAAATATTTAAGTTTTTTATGATAAACCACATAGAAACACCATAAATCAACTAGATACACATATATCAAGAGACTCAAAATTTTACGTGGAAGCCCATCTGGGAGAAAACCATGGAACAAATTCTTCTTTATATATGAATGTAGGCACAAACCTATTGTTACATCAATTTACTGGCACCAACTATAAGGAGACACCCATCCACTAGTTTACTGGCACCCACCTGAAGGAGACACCAATCCCCTATTTTATAGGCACCAACCTGAAGGAGACATTGATCCCCTCATCATTTCCTAGTTTGAATTTGAATATTTTCTTCTCAATCAATATCTTCTTCAAGTTCAGTCGATTTGCTTTAAGTTTTCTTATTTCACTTCTAATCTAGTCACTTTTCATCTTTCAACTTTTGATATACCTCTACTTAGTATTTTGCCACTACTTAGGTCTCCAATCTAATATGATCTGGTATTTTCTTTGCACAATGTGCATTGTCACCACACTCTAGTTTGCAATTCAATCTAGTCAATCTCTCTCTACTTAAATTGGCTTAAACTTTACTTGTTCAGGTACTACTCTCTTCATCTTACTAAATTTTGCAAATCTCTCTGACAATTCACTCACCCTCACATATGTATAGGCTCATAGACTACTTCAATAGTTTAAATTTGTATTTATAGACTACTGCCTCTTTTACCATGGGTATCGATCCATGGTATTGACCCATGGAATCTTAGGTTAATTGGGTCACTCAATTCAACGTGATTTCATGCTCTCAATAGTTATTTGACCCCTCCAAATATTACACACAACTTTCCACCTTCTACAACACAATTCGTATTCCTAAAGGTGCCAAATCATTAGCTACCTTTAAACTAACTCTATTTCTTTACATATGCTGCATATGCCCATGTATGTAACCACAACCCCATTATATTAGGAGCACTCTATATCACAACCTTTTTCCATTTTCATTTCCGAGTACAATTATGGTTAGCCCTCTAAGGCTATTCCTTAACCCATCATTACCGAGGTTCCTGACCGTCTCCTTCACATACTAGATATCGAGATCCTTCAAATACCTCAGCTCCGAGTGTTAGAAGAATGAGCATCCATAAGTGAGCGTTATGACCTTGTCTTTTTCTTGATACCTAATACTATTTGAATTCCTTAACTCTAAGTGCTAGACATTAATTATGCACTCATGACCGCTGGTTGTGGCTATGTCCCAATCCCCATACCAGATACCGCTTTAATTCTTTTTCTTTGAGTGTTGGTACACATGACCATAGGTTGTGATCTTGATCTTTTCTCGATACTGGTTCGATATTCTCCATTCACAAACATCTAGTAGACATAATTGTAATTAATATACTTATCCAACTTTTGTGCATTTGTTAGCAAATTTCTCGTCATATCAGGTTGGTGCATACTAGAAGTCTTCAATTTTCATTCACTCTTATACCTCGATTTCCTACAACTAAGGCTCAAAACCCTTATTTTTTCATTTTTTCACCCAAAATGAAATGCACAAGAAAACCTCCCCAAACATGATCCTGACACAAGTCTCAAGACCTATGTGTCTTCCTTATCAATCCATTATGGACTAATTACTAACTACCACATGTTTCTACTACCATGTCATATACTATATCATTGTTTCCACGCCATACCAGATACTAGCCTTAGCGATTATATATAAAAATAGACTTTGGTGCCTTGGTATAGGACCCACCATTTCCACGTCACCTATCGATTCAACTTCCATGTAATATGTTGTGACCAATCAATGTCATCCATGTGTTTGAGTGTTGACATTTACGTACCACATTTCACCTACCACTCATTTAGTTGGTCATCCAAATAGACCTAAAATAAGTTTCATGTGTCACTCACTATTATTTTCATGTAATTGGATCATCCACCTGGTGTCCTCGTGGTGCCACATCATATCGTTTCCATGTCATACTAGATATCAGAAAGGGTGGATTCCATACTTTAACTATCGTGCATATGTGAGCCTGATATAGATATGGGTCATTGGATCAAGGTGTTCTTAGCTATTGGATCCATCACACACACAAACACATTTTAAACTTCATGCATATTGTGAGCTTGATATTAATATGATCCATTGATCTTCATGCCTTGTATAGATATAGACCATTGATATTCTCAAGGTCAATCATCATAAAAACACAAAATTCTAGTCCTTGAATGACCAAGTTTTGTTTAGTTGTTGTGTGAGTGTGCCATAAAAAACACTTCCAACACCCTATTCAGCCTTATGCTGGTATGACTTAACCTTTTTCTTCTTGAATTAACCTACTCATCCTTATGTTGTGCAAACTTCAGCGTCCCATGTAGGTGTGCTATGGAAGCAACAATTTTCATCATTTTGCTGAAAACTACACCTTGCTTCACCCTCTGAAGCTTGATCTTCACACTTCCATTTGATATCAATGATAGTAAATACTGCCAACCATAGGGACATATAACAAGTTAAAAATTAAGAAGATTGGATCATGTAAATGTCAAGAATTTTTTCTTTTAATACTTATGAAGTAGAACTCCAAGTAACATTGGGATTTCTCCAATATTTGATGTTGTAGATTTATATCCCTCTAAGGAAACACAAAATGTTTCGGTAGATGAAATGTTTAATGATGAAAATTAGACCATCGGAAGGAAGAAACAATTTCCTAGAATAATTTAGAAGGAGATTGAAGTAATATTAGAACAAAAGGTGGAAAAAGGAATAAGAGGAAAATAATACTTCCAATATTTGGTTAAATTGAAAATAAATCCATTAAAGGATTCTACTTGGATGACAATAATTAAAATTCCCAAGTATGGTACAAGTATTGAAGAGCTCAAGAATAATTCTTTTCTTCTCAGGAATCTGATGTAGAAGCATTTTACTAGACAAACTCATGATTTACCTTCATAGGTCAAAAAAGTTAATAGAGGAAGTTGGTTTCCTCAATTTTCCATTTAAAATTTGTAATATTTAGAAATTATAGATTATGATAATTCTAAAAGGTATTTATATATTTAAGAGGTTTTGATGATTGCCACATAATTTGCCATGTAATAGAACAACTTGGGTAATTTAGGGAATTTTTTAGATAAGTTAGGAAAAGGATTGAGTTTGTAAATATTATATATGGGAGTGTTTTATGTGTGAGGTTTTCATTGTAATCACAAAAGAAGAAGAAATAGAAGAGGGATCAGAGTATGGTGTGAATTTGAAGAGGTATGAATTAGACCAAGAGGGTGACATTGAAAACACCATTGCAAAACATGTAATCATCCACCCTCTATTCTAATCAATGCATAAACCTCATAGTTCTTTTGTATTTTCTTATTGATAAGAAAATTGGTGTGTTTGTATCCACTTGAATTTTGTTGAATTATCAATTATTGGGATTTTGTGCATTTCTCATAATGATCTCTTGTTTGGAATTGGTTAACTAGTCATGGTTCCAAGTGTGTTCTTCAACCAACTTCAATTCTTATGATAATGAGGTTCCATTGTTGAAGGGTTCCCAAAATCAGAGTTTATGATATCGGGAAAACCCCGTAAAACATGAAACTCAAAAATTATCAAGTTATGGTGGTGTTGTTATCAAATACAAAATGTAAAGGTTTGTTGTCATGATCTACTTGTTCTATCGAACCCGATCCTTTCGATAACAAGGTTCCATCGTAAGGTTCCCATACACAGGGTCCAACTTTCCAGTATCATGGTTCCATTACAAAGTTCCATATTGGCCCTCAATGTTTTGGTAGTGACTTTCTTTATTTCTCATTTTAGCCAATTATCAATATCCAATGTACGTTGTGGTTAACAAATGGAGAAAGCATGACAAACACATTGTCATCAACCAATGTCATGTCATACCTCAATGATAACATATTGGGACTTTATTTAATTGTTCTCTTGATATCACTTGACTGTCGATATCCTAATAAGTTGACCCTCTTGTGGAATTAGTTAATGACAAATTATCCATCAACTATCTCCATCATATCGGGATAGAAATACAAAAGCATTATTTGTAAACTGTCAGTATTAGGGTATCTTAGTAAGTGTTAGGTTATAGTGCTTGATCATGTGGAATGACTAAGTATAGCATATGAATGTTAAAGGCTTAAACCTTTGGTGATTTCACATAGTTAGTGTTAAGCGCTCAATATCATCAGATCTAAGAGTTATGTTCCAATCTATAGTTCATTGCAAACAAAGAGGGAAAATAGACAATATAGCTTGAAACTATCACAAGAGGGGTAGCATTGGTCTGATTCATTATCACTTGCATAACTAAGAATGTAAAAATTTGTTGGAGAAGGAAGATCTCATAATTAAGAAAACATTGTTGCACTATTATCTGGCAATTTTCTTAAAGTGAGATTGAGTGAAGAATGAAGAAATGAGAGAGCAAAAGTGGCACAATGGACATTTGCAAAGGTCGTTATGGCCTACGTCTAAGAATTGAGTACCATTTTGAGTGCTTGAAGGTCTTGCTTATGTAAGTTTTACAATTATTGCTAAATGTTGAATCTGTACTTTTCCCTATGGAAGAGATGGTGACCCTATTGTAGAACACAGGTGGGCTTCTCATTGGAGTAGGATGTGCAACCCGTTGAACAATATTGGTAGTGTTAGTTAGTTTTCACTAGTGACTTATTAGATGCGCTAATACTTTGGTTATGAAAGAAGTGATTTGATGCATTGGTAGTTTAACATTTTATTGTTAGGGGTATTTTTTTATGGTGGAGCTCAATCATCTAAATATTCATTATAAATAGAGTATTGAAAATTGGTATAAATATAACATCCAACTAATTAACAACAATTTTTATATTTTTCAATTTATATGAAATAAAATTGTGTTTGTGTTCTTGGAATTAATTTTTTTAACTATATCTTTTATGTGTTTATGTAGAATAACCAACCATTTAATTTTTCCATTTTATTGAAAATAATATATAATATTTTATATACTTAAAAAAATATTATATATAAATAATTAGAAGTATATATTATAAATTTATTTATATTTTTTTAAATTATAATAATAATTATAAAATAAATGCATATCATTATTTATTTATAATTCTACAAAAATATTTATTTATAATTGACCCTATCAACCATAATAATAAAAATAAAAATCATCTTCTATGGAAATCGTAATATCCCATAAAATAATGCAAGTATATTCCTATGAGCATTAATGTCGCATCAAATAGCACATCCATATTCCATCAATAAAATCTACATAAGCCAATTTAAAATCATTGAATAACTCAGTATTCTATTGGTATCTAAAATTTTGTCCACATAACTGAATATAATATCTAATATTTTGTCCACATAAGTCACTACAATATCTAATCTTTTGAACGTTATAGGATTTTTATCCTCTCCTTAAATTTAGTTGAGAAAAAGCACTAACAATGGACATCCACTCATCGTTTTCAAATGTGGGGGTTAATGCTCTTCATAGTCAAATGTGGGGTATAATACTATACTATCCATAAAACATAAAACTCCATAAGACCTTTTCTTAATAATGAGAATACTTTAGTTATAAAGTGAAAGTGAAGGAATTCGACAGGCTGAACCTAAAAATTATGTTTATTTATTTTTTTGAAGTTATGGAAATTTTTTAATCTAAGTAAAAATTGTTAAAATTCATAATTTTAGGTGATTTAGACGTTTTTGATGGCGCTGGATCTATTTCCACTCTAAAATACATGATTCAAACACTGCATCTACAAGATTTTTTGAAATTTTTTTGCTCGGATTCTGGCCACTTTTAGCTGTCCGAGCAATTCCTCTTCCTCCATAGACTACTCCATTTTACAATAGTAAGGTAATAAATTATTTTTTTAATAATTAAAATGTAATTAAATTTAAATTAGATTTTATTTAATGCATTATATTATTTATAATAATGTTTATATTATTTTAAGTATAAAATATGCAAATTAATGATTTAGTTATCTAATTGTGTTTTTATTCTTATAAATAATATATATATATATATATAATATATATATAACCAAATTAGTAGAATGAAATTATTTTTTTCACATATTTTTTAAAAGTAATTTGTTTAAAATATAACAAAGCTTTTAAAAAGTTTATAAGTTTAAGTAATTTAATATGTGAATATAAAATATTTAATTTTAAAAAAATATTTTTCTTATTTATATATTTAAAAATATATTTAAAATAATAAAAAATTACAATTTTATAAAATTATAATTACTAAACTCTAACTAAAAATTTATTTGATTTATTATTTAATATTAACATATATAAATTAAGCTCATGGGTTTTGGATTGACAGTAAATAGTACATTATTAAAACACTTCTTTGCGAAAAGTCACTGATTCAAATCCATACTGAGTTTAAATTACCAAATATAATAATATATAATTGAAAAACAATTTTTTTATTTATATATTAAATTTATATATGTATTATTTATATTTAATACTATTAATTTCTATAATGTTCAAAGTTCGCATTAATTTGAATGAAATTTAATTGTTTAATATTGAATTCATAAAATTTAATAGTCAAATGATTTCATATCCATATATTAATTTCGATATGCGTTTGGTTGCTCAATATTCAATATGATTAGTTTAATGATTTCATACTTACCTATTAAGTTACATATGCATTTGATTACTCAATATTGAATATGGCTGCTCAATATTGAATATGATTAGTTTAATGATTTCATACTTACCTATTAAGTTACATATGCATTTGATTACTCAATATTGAATATGGCAGGTTTCTAAATAAATATCAAATCTTATCATATTTGTATTAATATATATATTTGATTGCTTAATATTGAATGCGGGGTTAAATAATTTCATTACTCATATTAATTACATATAGCTAATATAGCTTTGTTTGATATTGAATGCTTTTAAGTTAATGGTAGAAGCTAATGATATAGTGAAATGATAAAGTAGAAAAAGGATATTTTTAGCATTCTTATTTTCTTTTAGTTTATTTTTTTATTTATTTATAGTTAATTTATGGTTTGTAGTTTAATGCTCCAACAATTTCATTATTATATATATATATATAATAATATTATATATAATTTTTGGCGTAATATTGATATATTATATATAAATTACATGCGGATAAGTTTTAAAAATAGAAAATGAACAATTACGAGAATATAAAATAAAGACATAGAGATTTCCCTTTGATTTTATATTGATTTTTCATTATGTTCTTTTAAATGTTACAATATATGTATATACATGTCGAAACTTTCATAAACCCCAATCCATTAACCTTGGATTAGAACATAACCGTAGTTCCCTTGACCTGATCTACAAAATACCATGGACAGAAAACTATCATGCTCAAAACCATGTGCAAAACCCATGCACAAAACCATAAGTATGTCCATCCACCTAATATAAAGTCAAAAAAAAATCTTGGAACATTGCGCCGGACCCTCTGCAAGGGGCTATTGCCCCTGCACTTACGACTAGTCAGGGAAAAAATAAACACACGCCCAACATCTTCCTATGATGGAAGTTAATTGATATTTAATATTAAATGCATGTAATTTCATATCCATATATTAATTTGCATATGCGTTTGATTGCTCAATATTGAATATGATTAGTTTAATTATTTCATACTTATAAATTAAGTTACATATGGATTTGATTACTAATATTGAATGTTTTTAAATTAATATCAAATCTTATCATATTTATATCAATTTACATATATATTTGATTGCTTAATATTGAACGCTTGTATGTTAATGGTTAAATAATTTCATTACTCATATTAATTACATATAGTTAATATAGCTTTGTTTGATATTGAATGCTTCTAAGTTAATGGTAGAAGCTAATTGATATAGCGAAATGATAAAGTAGATAGAAGTTAATTGATATAGTGAAATGATAAAGTAGAAAAAGCCATATATTTTTTTTTTTAAGCATTTTCATTTTTTAGTTTATTTTGTCTTTTTTTTTTCCTAGATATGTTTTTATAAGGTTGATTTATTGATTGTAGTTTAATGGTTAAACAATTTCATCATTATATATATATATAGATATAGTTTTGTTTAATATTGAATATTAGGTAGGTTTTAATTATGTAAATAAATTACATGCACATAAGTTTTAAAATATAAAATAAACAATTACGAGAATATAAAACAAATACATAGAGATTTTCCTTGGATCCCAAAACCGAGACTACTAGATTGATTTTTCATTATGTTCCTTTCAATGTTACAATATATATATATATATACATGTCGAAGCATTCATAAACTCCAATCCATTAACCTTGGATTAGAACATAACCATAGTTCCCTTGACCGGATCTACAAAATACCATGGGTAGAAAACCATCATGCCCAAAACCATGTGCAAAACCCATGCACAAAACCATAGGTATGTTCGTCCACCTAATATAGGGTCAAAAAAAATCTCAGGGCATTGCCCCAGACACTTTGCAAGGGGGACTATTGCCCCCCCTCGCACGTGCGACTAGTCATGGAAAGAATAAACACACTGTACCCTCTGCAAGGGGGGCTATTGCCCCCCGTGTGATTAGTCATGGAAAGAATAAACACACGCCCAACATCTTCTAATGATAGAAGTTAATTGATATTTTGCAGACAATTCTCATTTTCTTAGTTTTTATTGTTATTTCTTTATTTTTTGGTTGAAAAACATTAATTGATTGATATTATTTTTCTATAGAAATTTTGATTTAACTTATTTAGAAATAATATTAGAATTTGTATTCTCGAAAAACTATATTTTCTATGTAGAAAGAAAGAAAGAAAGAAATTATTTTAACATCCACGAGGCTAAAGATAGCATATGGGACAGATTGTTTCTTCATCTGCTTGATGTATTCGGTCTTTTTTATGTGAAGCTTCACAATAAATGCTTCCAACTTCTCGACAAATCCCTCGCTAAATATATTATCCCAATGAAAAATAATAAGTAAGAAAACTAATGAATAATTAATTGGGTTTAGCTTGAGTTGTTAGTAGGAGAAGTTGTTGTCCTTCCCACTTAGGTTCAAATCTTATTTGTGACATGTTCATCCCTCACAAAATGATTGAGCGTGGTAGGTATTAGAAAAGTGCTCAAGGGTGGGGATGAAATGTTTCCAAACATTTTTTTGTCATTTTGGTCTAGCTTGTTTACTTAAGAGGAGAAGTCATTCTCCTTCCCACCTAGGTTCAAATCCTAATTGTGAAATGCTTTCCCTTCATGAACCAATTAGGGCTAGCAAGGCACCAACAATCTCATTGTCACTTAAGTGCTCAAGTTTGGAATGACATATTCCAAACATTTTTAGTCAATTAGGTCTAGCTTGAGTGGTTAAGAGGAGAATTTATTGTCCTCCCTACTCAAATTCAAATCCCCCTATTGACATGTTTATCCGTTATGGGTCAATGGTGACTGGAAAGGTACTGATAATATCATTTTCATTAAGTGCTTGAGGCTAGGATGGGATATTCCATACATTAAGATAATGAGGTCTATTTTAGGTGGGTTAGAGGATAAGTTGTTATCCACTCTGATTATTTTTAATTCTCACTTCTGTCTTGTTTTCCTTTGTAGGCCAATTTAAGCTAGAAATGTACTAGAAATAACACTTTCACTTAAATATTTGAAGGTGGGATGAGAGGTTTCCAAACATTTTTAGCCTAAAGGGTTATCTCAATTGATTTGAAGTAACTTGTTTGAATATATGTATTTTTGAGATGTAATTAGATCAAGTCTAATAGAGTCCCTCCGAGTTAGGCTTACATGTTTGTCTCCAATGGCATTTACCTCTAATTCCATTCCTAGAATATGAGGAATTTCTTAGAGAATTTCACTAAGGAAATTTTTGTGGAAAAAAATAAAAATAGTGAATTTTGAATTTACACTTTCTATGCTTCTATTTCTCTATCTATCCATTTCTTGTACTAAAATTTTTCTTATTCTTTAACATGGTAAAATGGAAATTCAAAGGGGGAGATAAGTTATTTGTGTGAGGGGCCAAAACAAGGCAAATATATAATGAATGTGCAAACTTATTTAATAAAAGATAAAGTCTAGAGATGGATTGTATATCTAAAAATGCTGAAAATTTGAAGAAGGAAGAGTTTGTGATCAAGAAACATTGTTGAACTATTAAATTGAATGGTGTGACAAGTTATTTTGATCTAGGTGGATATCGATGGCCGCCCACCTGTTCCACTAATTCTCAACACAATTTCCTATTTTGGAAGTTATCAATTTTTGGCTTTTTTAGGTCCTGAACTTTTAGAGCCATTTTAAGGCCCTAAATGACATTTTTTAGGGAACTAAGTCATCAATAGTCAACAATCGGAAATTTTACTCCTTGGATAAACCTTTCCAATAGACTATCATGCATGTAAAACAAAGATTGAATGCCAAAATTATGACCCTTGGAAGCTGACGTTCTAACTTACCCCCTTGGAACTAGAGATATTTTGAGGTCTAAAATGGGCCTCATAAGGAGTATTATAAAATAATAGTGGAAATAATAAAATAATATTAGATCACACCATCAAATTTTAGAAGCAAAAAAGAAAACACTACTTTTTTCAACTCGTATTTTCAATTTATCTCCTTATAGTGTTACTAAAAATTTGAGATGGATCACTCATTGGATGCATAATTTAATTCCTTATCCAAGGAGTACCCATGTTGCATACTTTCTATGAACCATACTACACAAAAAATGAGAAATACATGAAAAAACTTGATTGCAATCACATTTTTCATGTATTTCTCATTTTTCTTATAGTAGGCTCCATTGAAAGTATGCAACATGGGTACTCCTTGGATGAAGAATTAAATTATGCATCCAATGAGTGCTCCTGCTCGAAATTTGAGTAAAACTATAGGGAGATAAGTTGAAAATGTAGTTTTTCATTTTTTTTTTTAATCTTTTTACTTTTTTTATTACAAAAATGGTGAATCAGCCCCCATGGTTGACATCATCATCTTGAATCCTACTGGTTCTTATAAATTTTATTTTTGTTGTACATTTTTATTTTGAGGCCCATTTTAGACCTCAAAATTTATCTAATGGGGCCCATGAGCCTTTGGTGCTTCATCTCCTAGGGTGAGGTTTTTGGATGTTTAGGGTTTCTCATTGCTTCTTCATGATAAAAATACCTTCGAGCCTCATTGTAACATAGTTAAGGAAGGCATGTAGCCATCACATTTCTCCTTGAGATAGTTTGCTTTCATTATGCATGTATACAATTTCAACATTTTCCATTTATTAATTGAAGTCAAGTTTCACTATTTCTCTGTGGTTTGGTTTTAAATATGTATTTCATTTCATTCCATTCATAAATTTGGATTAGTGGTATTACAGCGGTCTACTTCTTTTTTTTTGTGCATGTATCCAACGAGGTTAGTGTATAAGGAGTTGGGAATCTAATTACATGAACCCTTGCAAGACCGTCCTCCTTTACCTTGACAACCTCCCATGGTGGAAGAAAAGGAAGACAAAGGAGTAGGAGACCTTATTAAATTGTTTACCAAAAAATCCCTCAAGCAACAAAGGAAGGAGATGATGGATAATTTTTCTAGATCCTTTGACGAAGACCAATAGGCGATGCATCTTCATTTGGTGCCCACTTCGGAAGCACCACAACCTTTAAGGTACAATTTAATTTTGATATTCCTATATTTGGAGGCCAAATAAATGCAAATGCTCTAGACAATTGGTAAAATCTACTAGAAGGATATTTTTAGTCCATAATTTTTCTAATAGAGAGAAGGTTAATTTTTCACTCCTTAAGGCCACTCCCTATCTCAAGGAATGGTGGGAAACTTACTGTAGGAAAAGGGCCACAGAGAAATCCACACTATTTTCAGTCACACCCACTTGGAACTTTTTAAGGGATGATGTTAAGGAATAATATTGTCGTGTTGGAAAGTACGAAGGCCAATAGATGAGCTAGACCAGATCACAATAGGAAAGAGACCAAGCAGTGCCACAGTTCACAAATATCTTTCATACATTATGCACCAAGCTAGGTATCAAGGACTCTACAAGAAATTTGGTTCTCAAGTACTATGGATGTCTGCATAGGTACATCTAGATAGAAATGGAGTTCTTGGAAATCTTCTTGCTTGGTGAAACATACCAAATGATGTAAAAATCGAGCAAAAAATTGAATGGAAGAAGTGATAATTTGGATCTGTGAATCATTCACAATAGAAGTAGGGTAAAGGAATCCCAAAATCACAAAACAAAGGACATATCTAGGGTGGAACACCCTAGGAAAACACATTGAAGCTGCAAAGAATGGTAATGGGTGTACGTCTTACCCCCGTACAGAAATTACCTGCATACGAATTCTAAAACACAGAAAATGAACAATGCGAGAGCATAACACGTAAAACACATATACACAAAGATTTTCCCCTCGATCCCAAAATTGGGACTACCAGCTTGATTTTTCATTATGTTCCTTTCAATTTTAAAATACATATTTATACATGCCAAAGCATCCAATACCATGGACCAAAAACCATCGCGTCCAAAACCATGGACCAAAAACCATCATGTCCAAAACCATGGACTAAAAACCATCGTGCCCAAAACCATGGACCGAAAACCATTGCGTCCAAAACCATGTGCGAAAAACATGCATAAAACCATAGGTAGGTCCGCCCAACCTAATATAGGGTCCAAAAAACAAAATTTTCCGGGGTGCTGCTCCAGACCCCATAGAGGGGGGTTACCTGCACCCCTCAAACACCATGTTAGCCCCCTGCTATGCAATTGGCGCAACGAAGGGGGGGCTCCACTCCCCCTCTAACCCCCTGGTTAACTGCGTGAGCTAGTCATGGAAAGAATATAACACAACCCAATATTCTCCCAATTGTTTTCTTTCCACAAGGGGCCACAAGAGAGATTAGTCATTTATCTAGCCTTGTAATGCCCATTTTTTCTCTACACCAAGAGAAATTCTCAGAGCTCACACATTTTGTCAATGCATCTGCAATATTCTTCAAAGTGTCCACCTTTACTAGCAACACCTTTTTGTCTTCTATGATATCCCTCACAAAGTGATATTGAACATCAATGTGCTTTGTCTTTGAAAAATATGCAGGGTTCTTTGCCAAGAAAGTTGCACTTTGGCAATCACAGTCTATCCTTATAGCTCCCTATACTAACTCCATACTTGAACATAATCTCTGCAACCAATCTGCTTCATTGCTTGCATGAGTGGCTGTGATGTATTCTGCCTATGTAGTTGATAGTGCCACTATAGATTGTTTCTTACTCATCCAACTGACTGTACCTCCAAATAGGTTAAACACATACCCACTTGTAGATCTTCTCTGATCTAGATCTCCAGCCCAGTCTACATCAACAAAGCCACGAATATCCAACACTCTGTCCAATCTTAGTCTTCCTTGGTAGCACAAACCATAATCACTAGTGCCATGCAAATACCTGAAAACCTGTTTCACTGCTGTCCAATGATCCTTCCCTGGTTTTGACATAAACCTACTCAATACTCCCATTGCATGTGCAAAGTCTGGTCTAGTACAGACCATTGCATAAATCAGGCTACTGGCTGCACCTGAATTTGGAAAATGAGACATGTCCTCTTCATCTTCTTGTGTCTTGGGAAACTATTCAACAGATAACCTCACACCTACAAGAATAGGATCCTTCACTGGTTTACGATCCTGCATATTAAACCTCTGTAGTATTGTCTTGACATACTTCCTCTGGTTTAACCAAATATTCCTCTTTTCCTGGTCTCTTTTGATTTCAATGCCCAAAATATAGTTTAAAGAACCAAGATATTTCTGTCGAATTTGCAGGACTATTGGGCCTTCAAATCCTGGATAATTTCTTTGTCATTTCCAACCAACAACATATCATCCACATACAAGGCCAGATAAATAACATGGTCACCAATTAGTTTAAAATACACATAATGATCTACTTTGCTTCTGGTGAAGCCAAGTCCCCCTATAAATGTATCAAATTTCTGATACCACATCCTTGGGGATTGTTTTAACCCATACAGAGACTTCTTTAACTTGCATACCATTTCTTTCTTACCCTTCACCGCAAAACCTTCAGGCTGCTTCATGTAGATCCCCTCTTCTAGATCCCCATGAAGAAATTTTGTCTTCACATCCATCTTTTCTACCTCAAAATCAAAAGCAGCAACAATAGATAAAAGTAATCTAATAGAAGCTACCTTGGCAATAGGAGAAAAAATATCACTCAATTCCCAACACCTGGGAATAACCTTTTGCTACCAACCAAGATTTGTATTTCTCCACCTTTCCTTCTGCATTTGTCTTCTTTTTAAACACCCATTTGCTGCCAATGGGTTTCCTTCCAGCCGGCAACTCCACCAGATTCCAAGCCTCATTTTTGTGCAGAGATTTCATTTCATCAACCATGGCCTCTTTCCACAGTTCTGGGATCATCATCAGTAACCTATAAAGAAAAATTTGAATAGAAAGAAGATGGACTATACCTTTCTAGCTGCCTTCTTTCTCGAACTGATCTTCTCACACCCAGAGTTTGTGGCTCTTCATCTTCTGATTCCTCCTCTGCTGTTGAGTTTGATTCTTCCTCCTTAAGCTCAAACTCTATCTTCTCAAGTTCCTTTGGTTGGACTTCATGTTTAATAACATCTTTCACCTCTCTAAACACCACATCTCGGTTGTACACAACCTTCCTTGTTACTGGGTTCCAAATCTTATAACCCTTTAAACCATCCTTATACCCAATAAAAATGCACTTTTTAGATTTACTATCCAACTTGGTTCGTTTCTCCTTTGGAACATGTACATATGCATCACATCCAAATACCCTCAGATGTGAAAGAGAGGGTTCTTACTAGTCCATACTTCTTGTGGAGTCTTATCCTCCAACGCTGATGAAGGTGACCTGTTGACCAAGTAACATGCAGTATCCACCGTCTCTGCCCAGAATTCCTATCCTAACCCGGCACCACTGAGCATGCTTCTTGCCCTTTCTGTCAACGTCTTGTTCATTCTTTCTGCAACTCCATTTTGTTGAGGTGTGTATGGAGTAGTATTTTGTCGTGCTATACCACACTTCTTACAGAATTCTTCAAATTCCTTACTGCTAAAATCTCCACCATTATCTATCCTCAGCACCTTTATCTTCTCTCTGTCTGGTTTTCCACCAGAGCCTTAAATTCTTTAAACCTGTCAAAGACTTCAGATTTCTTCTTAAGGAAATATATCCATGTATTCCTTGAGAAGTCATCTATAAATGATACATAGTACATAGACTTACCCAGTAATGGAACCTTCATAGGTCTAAACACATCACTGTGCACACGTTCTAATATATGTTTTGCCCTCTTACCACTAGAGGGGAAACTCACCCAATTTTTCTTCCCATAAACACAATTTTCACAGAAATCAAAATCCAAGGAGCTATTACTCATACCTTCTACCATACTTTACCATGAAGTATTCAAAGGCCCTTCTCTCCAATACGTCCAGGGCTTTGATGCCACAACATGGTATTCTCTCCAGAGACCACTAGATTTTCTGCTCCACTTTCAAGAACCACAAAGCTATTGCACCCATCAACAATAGTGCTACCTTGCAGCTTGTACAGAATTCCAATCTGAACTCCTGAATCAATACCAGTGCTCCCCTTACCATCTTGTAGGTATCCTTCTCGAACACTGTTTTTACACCAGCATCATCCATCTTGCTTACAGAAATCCGATTTCTGGCTAATGCAGGAATATGCAGAACACCCAGAAGTGTTCTAACCCTTCCACCTTGCAATTTCAACTTTACTTTTTTGCGACCAATGATTCTAGCCTTCTTGTCATCCCCCAAGAAGATAACCACCATCATATTGCTCATACTCGCAGAACCACTCTCTATGGGGAGTGAAGTGAAAGGATGCACCTGAGTCAATCAACCATGCCTCATGATCTACATGTGTACTTGAAGAAGCCAAGTACACATCCCCACCTTCATCTGAGGTGGTTTTCCCTCTACAGAAGGAGCATCATCAGATCCCTTTCCTTTATCAGGAGCTTTAGATTTACACTCCCTTCTGAAGTTCCCTTCCTTTCCGCATTTCTAGCACTCCACCTTTACAGGTTTTCCTGGAGATTTAGATTGCCCACTTGATGACTTATTTTTGTTTCCGTTTAGGGATCATCCTCATACAGACAAGGCATCACCATTCTGGCTCTCCATATTTTTCCATCTCATCTCCTTCATCAGCGAGGATGAGACTATTTCATCAAACTGCAAGGCAGTTGCATTGCTACCTATTGCAATAACCAGACTATCCCACGAATCTGGTAGAGAGCACAACAAACTAATGCACTTATATTCATTTGAAATTCTGATATCAACAAATAATAACTGACTTAACATAGTATTGAACGCATTTAGATTCTTTGTCATCGAGTCTCCATCTTTCATCCTCAGGTTATACAACTTTTTCCGTAGGAATAGTTTATTCACTAGAGACTTAGATTGGTACAAAGTCCCTAACTTGTTCCACAAAGCCTTTGCTGTAGCTTCCCCTAATACATTCAACAATACTGAATTTGAGACACACAACTATATTGTGCTCTTTGCCTTCCGATCCAACTTCTTCCATTGTTCATCAGACACTCCTGTTGGTTTAGTACCTAAATCTACCGCGATCCACTGATATTTATCCACCAACATATCCTCCATCTTGAATTTCCACAACTCAAAACTCTAACCATTAAATTTCTTGATCTCTATCTTTCCACTGCTCACCATCTTCTTTAGATATCAGAATCTATCCCAAAGATCTCCCACTAAACAGGGCCTACCACAGGCCCAAGCAAAACTCCTCAGAAAAAAGGCGTCCCCTTGAAGCCAAAACAGCTTCGATACCAAATGTAGGTTTTAACCCCGTACAGAAATTACCTACATACGAATTCTAAAACACAGAAAATAAGCAATGCGAGAGCATAACACATAAAACACAAATACACAGAGATTTTCTCTTGGATCCCAAAACCGAGACTACCAGCTTGATTTTTCATTATGTTCCTTTCAATGTTACAATACATATTTATACATGCCAAAGCATCCAATACCATAGACTAAAAACCATCGTGTCCAAAACCATGGACCGAAAACCATCATGTCAAAAACCATGGACTGAAAACCATCATGTCCAAAACCATGGATCTAAAACCATTGCGTCCAAAACCATGGATCGAAAAACATGCACAAAACCATAGGTAGGTTTGCCCAACCTAATATAAGGTCCAAAAAACAAAATTTTCCGGGGTTCTGCCCTGGGCCCCATAGAGGGGGGTTACCTGCACCCCTCACTATGCAATCGGGACAACGAAGGGGGGGCTTCGCCCCCCCTCTAACCCCCTGGTTAACTACATGGGCTAGTCGTGGAAAGAATATAACAGAACCCAACAATGGGGAGATGAAGAAAGACATGGGAAAGTGGTGCAAGTTCCACAAGAGCCCCACTCATGACACAAATGAATGTCATGAAAAGTAGTCATTAATGATTGAGGTAAAAGATTTAGAGTCAAATGCAGGTTATAAATCTAAACCAAACCTAGAAAAGGGGAAATAGATCATTGATGTGGAACCTAGTTCCACTGTCGCTACCATTAAGGTCCAATAAAGTGAGCTTGAAAATCTGGAGGAAGGTGAGTGTCTTTATCACTCATAGATGTGGGTGAAGGGTTCTCTACTACGTTTCGTTGTCTATAGCGAGAGTCAAAATAACCTCATCACAACAAAGGTTGTTAAGTGGTTGAGCTTACCGAAAACACCACACCCATAACCATACACCATTGGGTGACTCCACCAAGTGCAAGATCTTTGCGTTAACGAACAATGCCACCTAATCTACATCATCATGCCTTTCACAAACGAGGTATTGTGTGATGTCTCTCCCATTGAATTTTTTGATGTTTTTCTAGGTTAACCATTCTTGTGGAAGCGTCATGTTGTGTATGAGTCAAATCCCCATAGTGTTATTATTACTTTGGGTGGAAAACTATGTAGTATACCAGAGGTAGCCTCACCTACTACCATTTATTTTATCTCTATTAAGCAATGCAATAAGGTCATCTCTAAGACTGGAAAATTTTTCTTCTTCCTGATTCGCTCTCAAAGCAAGGAGAATATTGTGAACACATTTGTGGCTTCCACACAAGGATCCTCTACACTAAAGGCAAGTTGATAAGGTTGTGGAAGAGTAAAAAGACATCTTCTCCTCACCCATAGGGGTACCTTTCCAATTTCATTGATGATCCTTATTATTGTAGCAAGGATGTTGCAACTCCTAGAGCTACAAACTTTACTTTATCAACCTGGGGTTTCATACAAACTTGGAGGTGGAAATGTTATATGCATAGTAGATGAAACCATCTATTCTTGTCACTTTTCAACTAGGGTGATAGACCATTATGATTTTCAAACCAGTTTCCTATTGACTAGGAGTCTGACTACTAACAGTGAATGTAAATCTAATCCTGAATGCAAGAAAGTAATTGCTTGCCTATTTAGGAAATGAAAGTGTTGAATGGAAAGTTTTATGAAATGCCATGAAATAATCTAGCTAAGAAATGACACACATACAGAAAAGAACCAATCTCATCTTGAATTCTATCATCTTTCTATTTTGACTAAGTGGACATGGGAAGTTATCATATCACTCTATGATTGATGTATGCATGCACTAGCTAAATCGTGTTGAAATTGAAGAAAAAGAGTCTTTTTATTTTTTACTTAGAAATGTAAATGCTAAGTTAATCAATATGATCTTTGCAGGGGAGAAAGGCATGGAAGAACTGGTCTAAAATGGCACTGATAAGCATGGAAGTCAAGTGGAGGGACTACCCTATGCTCAGTCTATCATTTCTGCACAAAATAGGTGCAAACAGGCTGCTACAGGAGATCTTGTAGCTGCTACACGAATTGCTACAAGATGTCCTAGTTTACTACAGGATGTCCTGGTTTTCTACAGAAATTTAGCCAAAGGCCATAGGAAGGTAGGGAAGGTGAATGAAGCGTTGGAAAGATGTTTGATAGTGAAATTGGGTGTAGGGAATGTGCACATTAGCCAAGGCTCATCCCAACACTTCAAGATGGTTGGATTTGCCCAAGGTGGTTGTCCACGGTGGCTACAAAACAAAAATTTGGATTAGGGGTTGGTAGGCCTTGGAAGAAGGTGGAGAACAATTAGATGAGGCTGGTGGGATGATTTCCTCCCTATAGATCAACAATCCCTGCAACAAAACATGCTCTTCTCTTCATTATGCATATCTTCATATAAATAGGGAAAAGATGAGTTGAATTTGAGAAAATTGATTTATTGATGGCTAATGACTAGATCTATGAAATGAAATTCCTTCTTAAACTATAACAAACTCAAGAAACAAAGTGACAACTACAGGTGCTTCCAAGGAATCATAAAAATGATTTATTCAACAATGAACCCTAAATTATGCAGTGATCAGAAGATAAATCTATTTTTGGGGTTGTGAGAGTGGGGCCCTCAAACCATGATCCCATGGGGCCTTGCTAATTTATACCAAATGTTTGTGTTGGAGTTATTTGATATCAATTGGACCTTAATTCAAGTAACCAAGGGTCAAGTAAAAGACAAGTATTTTTAGTTCGAGTCACAACAAAAGGAATTTGATGAACTAAAACATTGCATTTTCTATGAAACAATTTTCACCCTGCCAGACCTGCAACAACCATTTGAGATTGAGATAGATGCCTATGAATATGCTATTGGAAAAGTCCTCATTTAATAAGTACATCCAATGGACTATAATTCTGAGACGCTCACTCAAACTATCCAAATATACCCCACCTATGATAATGATATGTATTCCATTGCAGGACTACCAAAAATGGAAACATTATATGTTATGCAACCATCTCACGAAGCAGAAGAAAAGATATATCAACGACTTAAACATTATCTACTTTGAGGGGGAAACGTCCTTTACATTACATAAATGAACAATTCTTGGATGATACAAATTATAAGACCATCTTGGTATATATAGGAGTCTAAGGGGTCACAATATAATTAGAGCCTACTTAACAATAATAATGTAAGGGCACAACAATAATGATAGTGGGCTTCTATGGGGCACACCAATAATATCATGGGGGATACATGGGCACACCAATAACAATAGGGGGATACACTAACAATAACAATAGGGGGATACACTAACAATAACAATAAGGGGAAAACACTAGTATTATAGGGAAATAACATGCCCCTCCCTTCAAAAAAGTGTTGTCCTCAATGCTTGAGTAGTTTTGGATGCTTCTGCATAAAATTCTCATCCTCCCATGTGAAATCTTCAGCATGTAAGTTATTCCACTTAATGAGATACTATGAAATTAATATATTCCATAGATGTCGATTTCTTATTTCCATGACTTCTTCAGGCTCAAATATGATTTTTCCTTCTTCATCAAGCTCTGGAAACACTTTTGAATTGGGACTTTGTCATTGATAACCTTCTTTAAGCATGAAACATAGAAATTTAGGTGTATTCAAGAAGATGCATGCAATTCCAATTTTTATGTGATAGTACCAATATTTTGCAACACCTTGTAAGGAACATAGTACTCGAGTGATGATTTATTATCCTTCTTAGCATGCTTGAGGGATATTTGTTTGTATGTTTGTAGCCATAAAAATACCCAGTCGCCTACATCAAAACTTCTTTTTCTTCGATGTTGATATGCTTGTTATTTCATTCAATTTTGCACCAAAGTGATGTTATCCTTTAAGAGTTGGAGAACTTGTTGTTTATGCTCGACGTGATTTTCCACTGCTTGAACCTTATAATTTTCTCTTAAATATGATGTGATGGATGGTGGATGATATCCATAAAGTGCCATAAATGGGGTCTTTTTTGCTGCAATATGGAAGGAAGTGTTATACCACCATTCAACTAGAGGTAACCACTTGATCCATTGTTTTTGTCTATCTGATACAAAGCAATGAAGATATCCTTCCAAACATTTGTTCACTATCTTACTTTTCATATCATATTGAGGATGATAAGATGAGGTATGAGCTAATTGAGTACCAAGACAAGAAAATAGTTTCATCCAAAAAGTTTCAGTGAAAATGGGATCTCTGTCATTTACAATAATATTTGGGTTTCCATGTAGCTTTTTAATTGTTTCCATAAATGTAGTAGAAATTGTACTAGATTTAAAAGGATGAGATAATGCACAAAAGTGTGCATACTTGGTATGTCTATCAACAACCACTATGATGACACTCTTTCCTTCAAACTTGGGTAAACCTGTGATAAAATCCATTAAGACACTCTTTCCTTCAAACTTGGGTAAACCTATGATAAAATCCATTAAGACCTCCTCCCAACTTTGACTTGGAATGGCTAAAGGTTGTAATAGACTCGAGGTCTTAATTTTCTCAACTTTATTTTGTTGGAAAACCAAGCATTTTGCAATACACTTTTGAATATCATATTTAAGGTCATCCCAAAAAACTCCTTCTTGACCCTGTGGTGAGTTTTTAAAAATACTGAATTCTCTCTTAAAGGGAGGTGTGCAATTCCAAAAGAATCTTTTGCTTGAGTTGGGAATTCTTACAAAGACATCAACGATCTTTTTACCATAATGTATCAATTTTCCAGCTAAATGTATCAGCTGTACTGGGATCTTGCTACAAATTTTTAATGAGTTTCCATACCTCTTTGAAATTCTTCCATTCATCCCTTGCTTCAATTATCCATGATAATAGAAATGGCACAAAGAAATGATTCCACATCCTCTTCCTTTATTCCGAGTGCATATGCAACAACAATTTTCTTCCCTTTTTTGTATGATTTCAAAGTCATAAGCCAACATCTGTGTGACCCATTTTTGTTTCTCTTCTCAATATAATATTTGTTCCAAAAAGTATTTAAGACTATCATGATGCGTTTTTACCTTGAAGTGTCTTCCAATTAGATAAGGTCTCCATTACTTTAGTACATGTAGTATTTCCAACATCTACTTCTCATAAACAGGTTTGTCTAAATAATTTCCTTTGATTGGACAACTTTCAAAAGCAATGGGTCTTTCTTCTTGCATTAAAACAACACCAATTCCATTTCCTGAGGCATCATATTCCACAATAAAGGTTTTTGTGAATTCTAATGTAGCTAAGACAAGTGCTTGGCACATTGCCTCTTCAATATGTTCAAATGTCTTAGTTGCTTATGGAGTCCAAGAAAACACATATTTCTTTAGTAATGTTATTAGAGGTGTTGCTATTCTCCCATATTTATTAACAAATTTGTGATAATACCCTGTCAACTTGAGAAATCCTCGAAGATGCTTTATGGTCGTGGGGATTTTCCATTCCTTAATGGCTTTAATTTTGTTAAATGCTACCTTAACATCCTCATGAGATACATTATGACCCAAATATTCCATCTCCTGTACTCCAAAGAAACTTTTGGAGGTTTTTGTAGATAATTGTTTCTCCTTCAATAGTTTGAGCACCATGTCAACATGTTGAACATGAACCTTCCAAGACTTGTTGTACATTAGTATATCATCAAAGAATACTAACACAAATTTTCTAAGAAAGGGTATAAAAATGGAATTCATCAAACCTTGAAATGTGGAAGGTGCGTTAGTAAGGCCAAAAGTCATGACCAAAAATTCATAATGACCCTCATGAGTTTTGAATGTTGTTTTGGGAATGTCTTTAGTCTTCATACTAATTTGATGATATTTTAAACAAAGATCCAACTTGGTGAAGTAAATTGCTCCATGTAGTTCATCCAAAAATTCATCAATGACAGGAATGGGAAATTTATATTTAATAGTGATCTTGTTGAGCTCCCTATAATTTGGACATATACACCATGATCCATCCTTCTTATGCACCAATATTACTAGAGCATAGAAAAAAGTTTGATTAGGTTGAATTATACCAACCTCTAGCATTTCTGCAACCATACATTCAATTTCACTCTTTTGGGCATAAGGATATTTGCGTGGTCTAATGTTTGGAGGAACATTTCTTGGAATCCAATGAATAGTAAGATCATGATCACGAATAGGTGGGAGGCCTTTGGTGTTAAGCGGATAAATCGTTCTTGCGGACAAGACTGATCTCCCTAGTATCAATTGATATCTAGCAACAAATAGGACAAGCAAATCTACTTTTCTCTAAACATATTACGATTCACTAATAAAAAATAAGAGGTGTTTTAGACCCTACCTTAAGTCCAACGCTAGTTTGTGGTAGCCTTGCTCCAATAGCTTCAAAGAGTTTCCTTTTAATAACTTGCAAACACAAACAAGCACACATCAAAGAACACCTGCATAGCTAAATAATAAATCATGTTCATCATAGTGATCAAGGAGTCTATGAAATAAACCATTAAACACAACTCATTGAGAAAAATAAACTTGATTGTATTAACTTTGAAAAAGAAGAAATTTACAACCTTGGTGCCTTGATGCTGTACAAGCTCTTCCCAGGGTCCAAGAAGGAATCTCCTCTACTTTGACAAGCCTCACTCTCTTCCAAATGAGATCAAAAGGTATGTGATATTTCCTCTCAAAAGCTCAATAAGGAAGACTAAGTTCCAATAGCATTTACCCTCAAAAGTATTCAGCTTTCAACCTCCCAAGTAACCAACCCAAAGCTTCATTTTATAGTGCAAGGGAAGGAGGTTACAAGTCCACCATTGAAGGGATAGAGTCCTCCTTCAAGGGGATAAGCTCCTC
>APFE031701989.1:9577-32077 GCA_000404065.3 Pinus taeda | reverse complement strand
TTCTATTTTATAGCTTGCATTAGATGCATTAATTTCAGTAAATATGTTATTTTCTAATATCGTTTGATTGAGCTTGCGTTAGATGCATTGATTTCAATGTAGATGTTGATTCCTAATTATATTTTATTTCTAGCACTAGATGCATTGATTTCAAGTAGATGTTGATTTCTAATCCTATATGATTGCTTTCAACATTAAATGCATTGATTTCACTATAGATGTTGATTTATAATCCTATTTGATTGTTTGTATTAGATTCATTGATTTTAGTGTAGATGTTTATTTCTCATCATATTTGATTGCTTGCATTAGATGCATTGATTTTAGTGTAAGCACAAAAAGATTATTGACATGTGCATTATGACCAAGATTTTGTAGATAACCTCAAACAAAATAAAATTGAATAAAACTTGTATTTGTAACTTTTACATCTCCACATCATTTAAAATTAAATATATAACTTATTTCAATCATATTTGAGTTTAAAAAAAATGAATAAAACTTATTTCCATCATAAGGAATTGTTGAAATACTTGGCTAATTACTTGTAAATTCAGGAAAGTTGATAACATTATACAAAATTATAGAAATGTTGTCATATATTGTTTTTTGACCTATATATTAAATTTCAATACGATTGAATTATATCAGGTTATGACTACGCTGTTGTAGACAATCTCAAAATAAATAATGTTGAATAAAACCTATTTGTTGTTTACAAGACATTATTTATTAAAAATGAATAAAACTTCTTTCAATCATATTTCTGTAACTTTTTAATTGAACCTTCAGATAATAAATTGATTGAAATACTTAAAAAGGTTTTCCATGCAATGGTATATGGGTGGGTCACAAAAATGTTCATATATATATTATATATTATATATATATATATATAATATATATATATATCATATATATATATATATATATATTTCAAATAATTTACTTTTAAAATGAATTGTAATAACTACTATGTTGATTGACACTAAAACACTTCTACAAAGCCAATATGAAGCAGAATGAATGTCTTTTTATGATTCAAATAGATTGATACATGATGATATTTAGTTCACATGTAGGTATTTGAAATATCTTGCATCGTAACTAAGATAACCTTATTTTTTATCTATAAACTCAAATTAAAAAATGTGAAACATATATTTTAAATTCAATTAAAAGGTTATAACATATAGAAAAATTATTAAATTAGCGAAATAATTTTAACAAATCCATAAACTTTAAAAATTAATGAGCATCCATAAACACGATTAATACAAATCCATAAATTGAAATAGTGAATACATGTATCAGTAGACTATCCATATGAAAATATAGACAAATTACAAATATCACATGAAAATCCATAAATTGAAATAATAAGCATCCATAAACCAAAATAATGTCCATGATGTACATCCATAAACTATCCATGTATGAAAACATACAAAGTCTATTCACACATGTTAATTTACCCTATGAAATGAGCCTGAAAATATACAAACTATGACACTCTAAGTACCACCAGAACTCGTATGTGAGTTTTGCCACACAAACTATGTGCCCCTAAGCTGGTATTGCAATATAACACATTCAAATTCAATATGATTAGATCATTATTTGTACAAAATAAACGATATGGAATTAATTACATATACATGAATCTACTAACCTCAGTTGAGTCAAAATGAAATTCAGATAGGATGGGGGGTATGATCATGAAACTAGTTTTGATGCTCCCCAGCCTATGGCTCAATGATTGGGGCTTGCATCGATGAACCCACATCACCAGTGCCTCTAAATACAACATCCCACTCATGTCTCCACATAACAACGACGTAAACGACACTCTGCATATGGTCCTATGTACAAAATGCCAAAGAAAAATTATAATTAATCTAAAAATTAATTAGCATATATGTGTAACTTAAAAAAGGAAATTTTGAAATATTAGGAATAAATTATTTTACCTCAATTGTTGGTCCATGTGGTTGTACATAGTGACTCTCCTCCACATTAGTGAATATATAAGGTGGAGGTGGGGGTGTGTTATATCACCATTTACCACTCTTGGTATGTATGATACTTTGTTTATGGCCTAGGGCAACCCCTCCTTCCAGACTTGTCCAAATATATAAAAAACAACGTTTTATTCCCTATACGCTACTTTTCCCTATGCTAAATGTGTGTACATGCGGGCCAGTCAATACCCAACCCATGTATATGTATTAAAACACTTAAAAAATTAAATTTCATTAATTTTGGGTGGAGTTCATAGGTTTTACTTGTTGATTACCTCCTATTTCCCATGGCCCAATTGTTTCCCAACTAAAAAACTAATTGGGAGAGGTACAAATAGAACTCTATGGGAAGGCCTTAAGATGGGGAGATGAGATAGAGTTATTATAATGAGATTATCCCTAACTAAGTCTGATGAATCCCTATGCCTCATGCACTTCCCCAAGCTTCAGGAAACCCTTGTTTCCTTGATTATAGATATCCTTACTTTTGCTTGAGAAATCATGGTGTTGGTGATGGAAGAATATTGTTGAAGGCTAGGATAGGACGAATCCGAAGGACGGTTGCACTTGGAGCCAGAGAAAGACTCAGGTGAATTCTCTCTATGTTATTTATAGCTTATTGTAATAAAAGAAATGTTGTCTTATTTCCGAAATTAACTATGTCTATGCATCAAATTATGTTTTAATTCATATATGAATGTCGTTTTGATGTATGATCGATTGTCTGTTCATATGATATAAAGTCAATTTCGTTAATATGCTTTAATTCGATACAGCTATGTATGTTTGAATTGAATGATTTTTCATGTTTGAAGAACATTGGGAGTTGCAGAGGCTCTTAACCCTTCGAGACGTGCTCGAACAAAGGAAATTTGGGTACGATCACTCTGACGTAGTTTGATAATATAAGCATCTTCCTTGAGCTATTTGAGTATTTCTTGTTGTAGTTTCTTCTACTTTGTTGGGGTTCTAACCCAAAGCCCTAGGGTGCTTTCATCCAAAATAGAATTGGTGACTCCGTTTGGGATAAAAATCTTTTTATTCTCGGTTTGGGTGTTTCATTCTCAATTAGGGCTCATTCTTTGGTTTGCTTGCGGTTATAGTCTTATTTGGTATACTAGAGTCTGAGGCCTCAAGTCTGATATTTTGGATTAGACTTTGTTTTTTATTTTTCTTGCAAATATTTGTATATGTTCTTTACTTTGTTTGTCATCGCGTATACATGCTTGTTTCTATCAAGTGAACTTGTGTATATGCAAATTTCCTGTGTCACGAGCGCCTGTGCATGCCTCTGTGTTTGCACACAGTCGGGTATGAAAATTTTTGCATTATTTTTTCAAATCTTTCAGCCCAAATATATTTGTTGCATGGTCTTTTCAATCTATTTTTGGTCAATTGCTATCTGAAGAATTTAATTATTCTACAAGCTTACTGTTTTGAAGTCTCTTCCTCATTGAAAAGATTTGGCCTAGGTTTGCTTCTTTACCGAGTTTGTAATTTTTGTTTTAGCACACAAGATTTCATCCTGAAGTTCTTGATTGTTTTGGTCCTCCAGAACACGAGATTGTTTTTAGTTTCAGTGTCAAGCCCGGATTTCACATCTACTTGATTTCCTCTCCTTTATTTTGTGGCCTCATAGATTTTCTTGCTTTTTGAAAGTCTTTTTGACAAATTTGGAAGTATTTCTTTCCTGGCTTGTTGGTTAGTTTGTCAAACTCTTTATTTCTATTTGGGTTGTTTTGTACAAGTTGAAGTCTTTTTGCTCAAGTTTTTTTTCATTTTCGAGTTTGTAACTTGCAAAGACTCCTTGTGCTCCTTTTTCAATATTTTGAGTTTTGGTAGCATTTTGGTGATTTCAAAAAGTTGTTTTGGTTGCTTCTTTAAAAAAGAAAGATCTCAGAAAACTTTGTTTTTGTTTTTCTTTCACCAAGTTTGGTTTATGGTTTCTTTTTGTTGTTGAAAGTGAATTGCAATCTTTTACAATTTGTCCTTCTTGTTTGGAGAGAATTTTGTGTTTAAAATTTGTATCGTCTTCAATACTTAAGTTGGCTCATTGTTAGTTATAAACAATTGATTTTTCTTTTTGAGTGTTGTTTATGCTCTTGCATCTCCATTATATCTTGCATTAGGGTAGTTTACATTGTTAAAGCATTCATAGTATTTTAGTTTTTGGGTGTGTGAAGTGTGTTTCAAGAAAAGAAGAGAAAAAATACTTTTCTTTGTAGAAGTTTCATAGACCGTGTATAGAGATCTCTTTTCATCGAAGAAAAAATGACTACATTAATGTAGTTAGTTTTTCATTGATTTTTGTTGCGTCATACAGAACATCATTGGTTTCACTCCCATATTTACCCTTGACTTAAAGAACAACCATTAAAATCAAGCGATTAATTAAAATAAACTAGAACCTTTATGTTATCATTAGAATACACCAACAGGTTTATGTTTATTAGGGCCATGGATTAGGCGAGAGGAGAGTTAACTCTCCAAGACCACTCAAATTACAAAACATAGAAGTTTGATTAATGAGCAAAATTCAATAGCGTTAGGGAGATCGAGAAAGCTCTGTAATTAGGGGTAAAGCAAGAGGGAGAGTGAAGATAAGGACGAGAGATACCCCCTCTTTTACTTGTTAAATCTTGCCTCACGACTGTTTCACCTGGCTTGTTATATGAGTTGGTGACCATAGTTTCCTATCCTAGGGATCATATAGGTGGCTGTGCAGGGGAATCTTGTGGCACCTGAGGCTAACATTATATCACGTTCAACAGTACTTCTTGAGGGTACCCTTGTGAAGCTTGGGTGCTTGCACCAACAAAGGTTGTTGTTTAGAGGTCAGCCTAACTGCCTCTGGTACCTTCGCTACTAGGCCCGGGGCGTAATTACCCAGTCTATTTTCGGAAGGCCCTTGTTATAAACTTTCTTTTATTTTGGTGTCTGGTCTTAATGACATGGAGCAGAAATACTCGAGAGCTGTTTGATTGTTGATATCTTTAGGGACATTTTTAGTGAGTATTCTTTTCTCCTAGTCAGCCTAGCTTTATAATTTTTTGAGTCTTTAAGTAGATCCTTTAAATAATTCAAAGTGGCTAATTGACCATCTTGATATTCTAGGAGACTTTGTCGGCTATCACCTATGAGTCCTGAGCCTTATCCTAGAAGGCATAGGAGCAATTCTGCAAGTGGCAACATGTGCATCAGAGATTAATCCTCCACTTGGGGTCATTAAATCACAAGATAGACCTAGTACCAGTAGAGAGTTAGAAAGGAACACACCAGTTCTTTCTTGAGTACTTTTTCAGTTGGAAGATAATGTCGAAGTTGAAGATCTTTCAAAGTCAGTTGTGGCTTCGAATTCTCATCTTCATCCTAGTCATCCAGAAATTCTATTGTACATCATAACCCCAACTCATAGGCCTTCAAGCCCAGGTTTACACCCATCTATTCCTTCGATGGCTGCTATTGGAAGCATGGCATCTATGACGAGTGTTGAGAGTGTGCAGATTCCCATATATGTTTGAGGAGGAGGAACTATTTCCATGCCTCTATTGCTCCCAACATGACTATATTTGGGTCTACTTCCATTCTGTCAATGAGTGGAATTTCTCAGGTTACTACATCTGGTTTTAGATTTATCCCTTATGGAATGCCATCTCATGGCATTCCTTTAGTTGCTTTGAACATATCATCGGCCGTCTTCACATCCATGATGAGTGGATCAACTTCTTTTCATGGTTTCCTATTTGGAAGTGGTCATATACCACACTACAATCCAACAATAGGGTCAATGCCGTTTTCCTTTACAGGTCAAGGTAATAACCCATTCGAGAGTTGGACAAACATTGTGGTTAGTTGGATAGGAACTGGGAATCAATTTTATTCTAGCTAACAAGGGAATGTGCCTTATTATTTAGTTAATTCGTTTCAAAATTTTCCACCCTTTGCTAACACATGGAATCCTTATTAAGGGCTATCAGCTGCTTTTAACACTTCATTAGGGGGTAGCTTCACTAGTTACAGAGGAGTTTTTGACAGGAGTTGGTCGAACTCTAAATATTGTTGCACTACAAGGAGAACCTTTTGGTTCAGTAGGCTCTACAAGTTACTTTGGGCAACTTGGTGTTTTTCAAAATCTAGGTCATTCTTTTTAGACCTTTGGGAACCCCACCCGCACTAGATGGAATTTCCAAAGTCTGCCACGACTGCCTTTTCTGGCCACGCTGAGCTTGCCAGACTTAACTAAAGTGACAAATTATCTGATTCGATACAGTTCGGTTTGGCCTCCAGTCCCAACTAAACTTCCCTCGGATATCCCAAATTCGAAGGGAAAAGTGGTGAAGATCCGGGATACCACGTAACCACATTTCACTTATGGTGCTCATCCAACTCCTTGATAGATGATTCGATCAGGTTAAGGTTATTTCAGTGCACCCTAACCAGAAATGCAGCCAAATGGTATATAGATGTTGCCAGGGAGAACCTATACTTATCTTTGTGATTTGGCTAATGTCTTTTCGAACCATTTTTAGTTTCCTGCCAAATATGAAGCCAAAACTGAACTTCTGGCTAACTTTCAGCAAGACACAACAACTCACATTTCGGATCACATCCATGAATAGAGGAAGAGGAAAGGCTTATCAAAGCTGAAATCCTGCCAAAGTTACTTCTTGAATGGTTTCTCAAATCATTACAATCCTGAGATCTCAAAGGATGTGTCTCTCTCTAGTGTTTATATGGAAGAGAAAGCCATTTTCAGAGCCCAGCAATTGGAACCGATATATTCTCAGTCTCGGGTTCTTCAGAAAATTCTACTTGATGCTTCTAGGTCTAAGGTCGATTTAGCCAAGTCAAAAAAAAGTCCCCATACCCATGGTATAGTTATATCAATTGGTTAATGTAGTGAGCCTATTGAATTAATTACAACAGTTGTCTTTACAAACTGCTTCTTCTACCTAGGCAGCACCATATGTACCTACACCTTCCCAACCTACCTCTATAAATGTCGTCCAGACGACTAATCCCAAAGGAAATCAACAATCCGATGGGAAGAGGAAGGGATGAAGTAAGAAGAATAACCAGGAAGGAAAAGGCAATGAAAACAAACCCGACAAGGATGCTAGAGATTGTAGGAAAGAGTCCAAGAAAAAGGTAAGATTTCCGTGCAAGTTATGCAATGGAGATCATTTAAGTCACCTCTACCCTAAGATGCAAGATGATCAATGCTTATTAGTATAGCAAGGGTCCTCTAGCTCCCAAGTTGTTCTGACTAAACCTTTTCCCCAAGGGCAACAATTACTTGCTTGCCTGAATTCTAATGTTGGTACCTCCGCCAGGGACAACTAGGAAGGTGAAAATTTGTCAAATGTTTATATAATGACCTCTCACATCGATGTCGCTATACGAGAAAACGATTATGGTGAATTAGAAACATATAAGGCTTAATATATTCCCGAAGCCATAAAACCACTTCATATTTAGCACCCGTCTGATGAGTCTATACCTTGGATATTGAAAGGCTTCGCAAAGCACTCGACTATTAACCCTAATGCTAGGGAAGCCTATAACTACTTGATTATAGAAGATCTGGCTCAAATTCCTTGTGCTATGTCAGCATTGGAGGTACTCCAGTCGTGCCCTACTTAAGAAGTGCTTTACTTTCAGCAATTAGCATCATAGACCCAAAGAATTATTTAGTGCTCACTTTTGATATGTTGAATGTCAAAAAGAGACTTCCTCACCATATGGCTTTCTAGATAAAGTCCACATATTGAAAGACCAATATTTTTCGGACTATTATAAATGAGGAAGCATCCACATGAATGATGTCTATGTCATGTTGGAAGGCCATTGGATCACCTTGAGTTATTCCTTCACCGACTCTTTTGACAGCATTTGATGAACATTCTCATAGGCGCACGGGATTATCCGAGCCTTTCCTATCTGTGTTGGGGGAAAGGTAGTGAATATTGACGTAGAAATCATTAATGTGAACCTGGATTATAACCTCCTTTTAGGTAAGAATTGGATTTATGACACGGATTCCATAGTTTCTCTGTTTTCCTCATGAGGGGAGGATTGTTAGAGTTGATCAGTTAGATTATTCTCCAAGCGGCTCTTACGCAACTTTGGATTCTACCATTCCATTGGTGGAAAATCACCATCAACCTATTGAGAATTTAGGAGTTGGGATGTACTCTTCGTTAATGGGTATATTCGACCTCCCTACTCCTACATCTAGAATTAATGCGATTTCATCCTCTAGGGGACCTTCTCATAAAGATTTCTTTCGAATTCATTAATTTTTGGACCCTTGACCTTTACCTTCATCTACCACCACATTAGATGGAGGGTTGGTAGGTGGAATGGCATTTCCCATGTCTACAATGGAACTCGCTTATCAATCTATCGTTAACTCTGCATACAACCATCCCACTCCTTTTTAACTAGAGGAGTTAGATGGCGATGTGGCTTCAGCTTGGACCCTCGATTCTACTTCAGCTTTGGATTGCTTGGATACAGTCTTACCATCTAAAGAAGAAATTTTCAAAGAAATGATGGGTGTGGATCGACCATGGGATGATTTATATCATTTTTCATATATTCTCCCTCCATTGTTTGAAGTTGAATCTAGTTTGTGAAATCTACCTACTAATGGTGTTTATACAGTTTCAAACTCTTTCGCTCTAGCATAATTTTCTACCGAAGGTAACATGTCGATTATCTCATGAACTGTACCTGTGAACATCTCTAGGAATCCTAACACAATAGAAAGTGTCTTCATCGGAGCTGACTATTGCCCTAAAGAAGTTCAAATCTACATTGATCTCTTCAAAGAATTTCGAGATGTGTTCACTTGGTCTTATGAGGAAATTCCTAGAATTGATCCATCTATAGTCCAACATGAGATAAAGACATACTAAAATGCCAAACCTATTAATAAAAAACTTCAATCGGTCAATCCTCAGAAAGTGGAAGCTATTAAAGTTGAAGTTGAAAAGATGCTTAAGGTGGGTTTCATATATCCATTCCTCTAACTGAGTGGGTTTCGAACCCAGTCCCGATAGATAAGAAGAAAGGAATGATCTGAGTATGTATCGACTTTAGGGATTTAAATAAAGCTTGTCCAAAAGACAATTACTCCACACCTTTTATTGATCAAATTGTTGATGAATGTGTGGGTAACGAAATTTTTTCGTTCATGGACGGATTCGTTGGTTACAATCAAATTACTATCCTTTATTTGTCCTTGGGGCACATTTGCATACAAGAACATGCCTCTTGGCTTTAAAAATGTTGCAGCTACTTTTCAGCGGGCCATCTTTTATTCTTTCCATGACATCAAACATGTTATCGAAGCATACTTGGATGACTTAGATGCTCTTTCTCACAAGAGCATTGATCATCCCAGACACCTTCAGTTAGTCTTTGAGAGATGTTGGTTTTATAAAATCTAGTTGAATCTGAATAAGTGTGTTTTTGTGGTCACATCTAGTCAGCTATTAGGATTCATTGTATTGACTAAAGGGATTTGAGTTGATCCTTTCAAGGTTGAGGCAATAATTCAGTTTCCTCCCCCATCTTCCATTCATCAACTTCAAAGTCTCCAAGGAAAGGAAAATTTATTGAGGATATTTATAGCAAATTACGCCGAGATTACCAAAGGATTTATGCATTTGCTTAAGAAAGGAGTTCCATTTTTATGGGATGATTTCATGCAATGATCTTTTGATTCTTTGAAAAAGGCATTATCCTCTGCTCCATTATTGACTCCACCAGATTATGGCAGATATTTCCTTCTGTATCTCGCTGCAGTAGAATCAACCATCGGTATGGTTCTAGTTCAGGATGATGATGCTCTCAATGAGCATGTAATATACTACTTGAGTTGAGGCTTAGTAGGACCTGAGCTACGGTATTCTGCCATCGAGAAATTGGCCTTGGCAGCTGTCCATACTATTTAGTGACTTCGTCATTACATTCTGCTTCGCAAAATTTTCATCTTAGCGACTATCAATCCTTTTCAGTTTGTCCTTAGTAGGCAAGTGATTGGGGGAAAGTATAATCGATGGATTGTTGTTTTGCAAGAGTTCAATCTTGAATTTTTGTTAGCTAAATCTAAGTCATTATTTTTTGCGGAATTGATTTTGGAGCTTCCTTGTGAGGAAGCTATTGTTTATGAGGAAAATTTTCTCGTCGAACATTTATTCCTCATTTATTCATAGGATCCTTGGTACATAGATATCATTATATATCTCCAAACTTCAAAGTTTCCACCTCCTTTCTCCAAACATGAGCATTTAAAGTTACGTCACCTTGCTAAAAACTATGTTATTATTGGTGATACATTATATCGCAAAGGGGTTGACTCAATCCTTAGGCTTTGCTTAACTTTGGAAGAAGGTGAGTCAATACTTAATGATTGCCATAGTGGAGCATGTGGGAGTCATTTATCAGGGCTTGCAAAAACCCATAAAATTTTGCAAGCATGCTACTTTTGGCTTTCAATTTTCAAAGACTGTATGGAAGTAGTCAAACATCGCCATCCTTAACAAGTTATAGTAAAAAAATGCGCACGCATACAACTGTACTTTTTACTGTTATCATTGTCGGTCCATTTATGAAGTGGGGCATTGATTTTACTACTTGTAATCTACCTTCGGCGGGGAATCACAAATACATCATTGTGGCTGTAGACTACTTTACGAGGTGGGATGAGGCCATGCCTACTTTAAAAAATTATAGTGAGACAACAACCTTGTTTCTCTTCAGCCAGGTTATTTCATGATTTGGTATCCCAAGAGAGATTGTCACTGAGCATGGTAGTCACTTCCAAAATCAACTGGTGATCGAATTGGCTCTCATGTTAGGCTTCCGACAGGAGCTTTCATCTTCATATTATCCTTAGGCCAATGGGCAAGTTGAAGTCATGAATAAGTCCCTTAAGACCATCTTGCAAAGGACAATTGATAAAACACAATCCAATTGGCAGATGATGTTGTATCCATCACTTTGGGCATACCGAACCTCAGTTAAGACTGCCACTGGTTTTAATCCTTTTCAACTAGTTTATGGGTTGGAATCTATCTTCCCTATCGAATGTGAAATTCCATCCCTTAAGCTCACTGTAGAACTTCTGCCGGGTACATCTACTTTCATAGAACGCCTTATTCATTTAGAACATCTTGATGAGCAGTGTTGAGATGCAACCATAATAAATGAAGCCCATAAGAAGAGGATTAAAACTAAATATGATAAAGTTGTCCATCCTCAGGTTTTTTTCTGAAGGCGACCTTGTCTTAGTCTATGACCAAGGCAAAGACACCCTTGGGGCAGGCAAGTTCAAATCTATGTGGTATGGTCCCTTTATAGTGAAGCATGTTTTGAAAAAAGGGGCTTATTAATTAATAGACTTTGAAGGGAACAAGCTAGCGGAGCCCAAAAATGGGCTCTACCTTAAGAAGTAGCTTGCTTAGGCTTCAGGCGACCAATTGCTTGTTTGTATGTATTGGATCTTTGTACATATATTTATGGCATTTTGTAATATCGATATTTTCTTATCTTCTTTGGTAGGTACTGATGGACAATTCGATATATTTCAGATTTTCCGATGGTGCAAGTTGTTGGGTTGTGTTATATTCTTTCCATAACTAGCCCACATAGCTAACTGGGGGTTAGATGTGGAGATGTCACAGGGGGTTTGAGGTGTACTCGTAACCCCACTTTATGGGGTCTGGGGTAGCGCTCGAGAAAATTTTGGTTTTGGACCCTATGATAGGTTGGGCGGACCCACCTATGGTTTTGTGCATGATTTTCGCACATGTTTTTTGGACGCGATGGTTTTCAATCCATGGTTTTGGACGCGATGGTTTTCATTCCATGGTTTTGGACGCGATGGTTTTCGGTCCATGGTATTGGATGCTTCAGCATGTATAAATATGTATTGTAACATTGAAAGGAACATAATGAAAAATCAAGTTGGTAGTCCCGTTTTGGGATCCAGGGGAAAATATCTGTGTATATGTGTTTTATGTGTTATGCTCTTGCATTGTTTATTTTCTGTGTTTTAGAATTCGCATGCAGGTAATTTCTGTACCGGGTTAAAACCTACACAGGTAGGCACACTTGGAATCTTGTTTCCATGGCTTGGGTGATTTATTATCCAGCTGGCCAATTGATGGTGTCGAGCGGAGTATGTATTGGCCTTGCTTCAATCAACATTGCCGAATATACTACCGTTCTTCATTTACTATCCGAAACAATAGCTTATGGGATTGATTCATTGGTAATTTATATAGACACACAACTAGTCGTGTCGCAGTTAAATAACACTTATCCGGTTTGCGATCCTTATTTATATCGCCAATTTTTGAGAGTGAGAGTGTTGCAATGATCATTTATTTATATCACATATGTTCACATTCTACGATTTGAGAATTCATTAGTAGACTCTATTGCTAATCAAGCATTAGATTGGCACATTAATAATTCATCAAATTAAATAACATCAACAAAATTGAATCTGTATATATATCATAAGATCACCTGTATACGGATGGAGTGTTAAAAAATAATATACAAAATTAGGATAGGATGCCCTCAAAATTTGGGCTTATGCCCATAATCATGTCCAGTCATACATATGTCTATCTATCAAGTTGGCTCAGGATGAGCGTTTAAAAAGTTAACCATAGTGTTGGCTACAAACTGAAGTATCCAGATCTAGTCTCGTGGTACCCCTACCACACGGTGCTACATCTCTTCAGCCCCTCTTCCGCGATGTTTGTGCCTCAGAAATCCATGAGGTCTCACTAGACACACATCTGGAACATGTTCATGATATTTTCTCAGTAATTTCTCTCATCAATTTTTTTTTTTTTAATTTCATTTCATATTAAAAAAATCCAATTGTTTTTAAAAAACTCACAAAAACTTAAAAATTGTTACCTATCTCTCCCCATGCCACATTTGGTGGTAACACTAAGTCTGGATCTCCTCAGAAATCCATGCCGGCATATGGGTGGTCATTGACAGCGATGATCTATTGATCCCACCAGGTGAAAAACTCATCATCAAAGGTCGTTCTAGGCACATCACCACCCCCGAGGCACTTCATCAGGTTTTCCCATCTACCCATTCGTGGATCTCTAGGGTTGTTGATGGACATTGATACTTTGTTACATAGCCCAGGTACCTTCTCAAAGAAGAATGAAGACAAGATGGTTCCATATCCAAAATTCTTTGTTTCACCCTTCTGTATAGAGGTCAATTGACTCTTCATGTTAGTCAGAAGAGGTGTGCACTAGTCAAAAACTGTGGTAAGTCATTCCACTTCCAGGCTCATAGAAACTCGTGAGGTCTGATGCAAGGAAGCTGACTCATTTACCCGTGTAATGGTAAATAGAAAAATCCTCAAGGGTAGACTTTCCACATGTTTGATTGGAATTTGACTCCCAATCTTCTCTGGATGTCCAAGATAATATATATGGACATAGTCTTCCATCGAAAGACTACCTCTCATCTTGCCTGTCGAGTGCATGACCTCCCCTCTTTGGGAGAGACTAGTAATGAAGTAGATATCTTTGACCTCAATCTGTAGAGGCATCTGGTTGATCATGAAAGCATCATCCTCTACACTCCAGTAGTGGATCAAAATTTCTAGAAAGCGCGTATTGGCTTTCATATTTGGCATTTTGAAGAATTTAAGTA
This sequence comes from Pinus taeda, assembly GCA_000404065.3. Lineage (NCBI taxonomy): Eukaryota > Viridiplantae > Streptophyta > Pinopsida > Pinales > Pinaceae > Pinus > Pinus taeda. The sequence goes on along the minus strand of APFE031701989.1, from coordinate 18,350 downwards.
AGCCACAACCTCTCAGAGAATCCAATGTGTTTTGATCATTCATTATGTCATTATCTATGGTAGTATGCTCTCTTTCTCTCCAAGTGATAGTCATCCCCAAAAAAATTGAAGTTTCAACCATTAATTGAAGTTTCAACCATTAATTTATATGTTAAGGCTTTAACTCGCGTACACTCGGGTTCCTTTTAGACACAGTTGCGTGTAGGGCCATTTTATAAGCAGGTTACTCACATCGAACGTGTGTGTACGTAGAGTTGAATTTTTGGGCATAGTTTCCCACAATCAAAACTTTGAATTTTTTTCTAAAACTATCATAAAGAATTACAAGTAGGATTTGAGGATTCAGAGAAAATCTTGCTTAGTTTTTGCTCCACAACTCTTTTCTCCAAACGGATATGAAAAAATTGTGAGTCCAAAAGTCATTATATAACTTTGAAATTGCAAAATATTTTTTCAAAAATTGATTTTTGTCTCACGGATTTTTTGACCTGTGGGCTTGGATTGTCGAGAGTGGGTCATTTTTACAGGAAATTTTGGAGACTTCTTCGAGATGTTGTTTTGGTCCCATGACCACTGACCCGTCATGGCAGGTATTGTTCTCTCACTAGAATTTAGGTTAGGGAAAACCATTTTCCTCTGCATCTTGCATACTAGCCTCCATTCAGCAATACATTAGCTGTAGGGTCGACCCCATCATATCTTGGTCAGCAAACTGTTTTCTCTCGCATAATTTTTTTAAATCATGATGCGATGGTAGAGCCATCCTTTACATGGGAATCTTAGTTAGATCCTCGCTGACATCAATTGCCCATGCTTCTATACTGAGTAGGCTCGGGAGTCCTCTTTAGTACCGCCATGACTGATGCATTGAAGACACATTCTCCTTTCTTCCGCACTAATTTCTGGCCTTATACCCTAGAGGCTCCTTTGTGTTGAGTTGTATTGTTGCATTGAATTTTGACTATTTGCACCTTTTGGCTTTGAGTTAGCTTCAGTGGGAGCTAATCCTGGAGTTGATTTTACCGCTTTCACTCCCTTCTTACCCTGTCTTTCGCTGCTGTGATCTTCTCCCAAGCCCTTTGTCTAAGTTCTCCATAAGAATAGCTGCTTTATTCGATTGCATTCTTCTTGTGGTAGAGATTCTACTCCACTTGTTATTCCCTTACTCAAGAACCCTTCTAGATCTAGTTTCTTTCTGTCAAGAATCTCTTGTAACTCATTGTCTTCCATTTCCATCTCGCTCTGGGTCATTTCCTGATCCATATCCATCTCTGATTCACTTATCATGATCTCTTTCTATTTTTCCTTTACCTGTTCTTGAATATGTTCTTCTTCATTTTCCTGTTTATCATCTTCATCCTTCATAACTTGATTTTCAACTGCTGCGTCTTCCTCCTCTTCAAGAACCTGGAACTTATTTGGCCTCCCTTTTTGGTCTCCACTTTGGTGCTGTTTTGGCCCTTTTTTGTCGTTTTTACCTTTGTGAGCTACTTTGTGAAAGTCATTTGTTTCCTTCATTGTGTTAGGTTTGAATTTGTTCTCTGCCTTACTGAGAGGATAGTCTCTGAGAAGGTGTCCGTGTTCATGACATTTTCAACATCTAAATGGAATATTCTCATAGTCAACCGTCTGCACCCATTCCTCATCATAAACCTCCAATATGACCTCGTTCAGAAGAGCTCCAGATGGGTCCATTTCTACACAAATCCTAGCAAAGGAGGTATATTTTCCCCTTCTTGTGGCTTCAGAGGTTTTAACATACCTCCCTAATTTATTTCCTATGGCTGTTAGTGATTCTATTTGCTAATAATCTAGAGGTAGCGAATAGAGTCTTACCCAAACTGGGACCGAGGTAATCGTTTCCCGCTCCGACACGAAGTTCATCATCCGCGACCACTCTGCCCCTGCAATTGCTTCTCCATGGGACTCCATATTCACTGGACTGAACTCTCTGCTACGAAGTAATCTCCTCTCCCACGTTAGCTTGAATTATAATATTCCAAGCAACCATACAGAACTCATTGGTTCTAAATGCACAGGTCCAACTTTGGAACGCATGCGTCCTTCCCAGGGCCAATGGAAAGCATCAGCTCCTTAATGGAGGGTGAGTTGTTTTGTGCGTGTACTCCTATTTCGAGGTCGACCTTCTTGTAGTCGAATAACGGAGACCTAAGTTTCTCAAATTATTATGAAATGACACGTGTAGAAGAGAGGTGTCGGGTACATTTTGTAAGTTTGGAAGCGCGCTATGAAAGTTAGTGACAAGGTTGCTTGATTGGTTAACTCTGGACAATTATTTTGGGTTAAATATTATAATAATAATTTATTTTTGAAGTGCTGTGTATATGATTTTGTTTATTGTATAAGGTATTTGATTTTTTGGTTTGTTTTTAAGTTGTTTGTGATTTTTTGTATGTTTTTTTTCTTGTAGTATAGGGCATAATCATTATGTGAGGTTTGATTTTAGGTCATTTTATTGATATGATTTATTCTCAATCCATTGTAATAATGAAATTTGAAACAAATATTTATTTTTTATAATAAATAATTCACTATTTAATTTATAAAAAATTAACATTTTTGAAATTTACAGTATATATATTTTACAATATTACAATAAATTATATTAAATCTATAGAACTAAAATTATAATATTTTATAATAAATGATTTGACTATTAAAAATTATGGTAATGAGTTTGATGATGACTTTTTATTATATTAAAATTTAATGATAAATTTTTATCTATTTTTTGCAATGGTCTCATTAGGATTTGATTGAACATTTCTAAGTGCCTTCTAATTTTCCAAATAAACTCTTTAATGATTTTGAATTCTATAATTTTATTTCATTCCATGATATGTTTTCCACTTACTTTTGTGTTTTATATTTTAACATTCTATTGGTGAATAATTTTGAAGTCTTATCATTGGATTGTGATCTTAGGCTAAGTTAAGCTTTGTTTGATATTCATTTCATATTAATTTAAAATTTGATTATAATTTTTAATATTTTATGATTAAATTTTTTCATATTATATGAGAAATTAAATTCCAAAATCCAAATAGGGTTTTTTTAACTCTCGATTTTCTATTAAAAAAAGAAAAGAAAAAGAAGTTAAATGATCTAAAATAAGCTTTTACCACATTTGAAAATTCCAAATTTTAGGTGAATATCCAAGACACATTTGAAATCTTGCGTTTTAAATATGTATTATAAAAAAAAATTAAATTGTTGTACGTAAAAAAGATAAAAAAATTTAAACATAATATCTTAATTGTCAAAGTATTTTAAATTTTTTGATATATAGAAAAACGAGAGTGGGAGAGAAGGGTCAGAGAGAGAGAGGGTGATAGAAAGATGGAGAGAGGGAGAAGAGGAGAGAGTCTCTAAGAAAGAGAGGGAGTTTGAGAGATGGAGTTAGAGGAAAGGATAAGGAAGGAATAAGTTCAAGACAGATAGAGAAAGAAAGGTGGAGAGAGAGAGAGAGAGAGAGAGAGAGAGAGAGAGAGAGAGAGAGAGAGTGGCAATGGAGAGAGAGAGAGTGTGTATGTTTGGGGTGAGATAGAGAGACAAAGAAGGAGATATGGAGAGAAGGGGGAGAGAGAATGCGAGAGGGAGGGTGATATTCAATAGAGTTGTAGGAAAAAGCATGAGAGAGAAAGAGATATATAGAGAGAGTGTGAGTGAATGAGTGACTGATGAGGGGGAAAGACATAGGGAGGTGGGAGAGAGAGGACATGAGAGGGAGGGAGAGAGAGATGGAGTTGGAGGGTCAGAGAGAGGGAGGTAAGAATAAATACATATAGAGAGAGAAAGGTGGAGAGAGAGGCAGAGAGGAGAGTAGGAGGGAAGATAGATAGAAGGGGAGATAGAGGAAGAGTCAAGGAAGGGAGAGGAAGAGGGAGAGGGAGAGGGAGAGGGAGGTGTAAATAGATATATATGGAGAAACAATGTGTATGCTTGCAGGGTGATATAGACAGATGAAGAAGGAGAGATATAGGGAGATAAAGATATAGATGGGAGGGGTAGAGAGGGAAGAAGAGATAGATACGGGGGGAGGAGAGATAGATATATATGAAGAGAGAGATCGTTTATGTCTGGGGGGTGAGATAAAGAGACAAAGAAAGAGAAATGGAGGGTGATATCAATATATATGGAGGGAGAAGAGAAAGGGAAGAAACTTTATTGCACTAGATGCATTGATTTCAGAGTGAAAATGCTGATTTCTAATCCTATTTGATTTCATGCATTAGATGCATTGATTTTTGTGTAGATGTTGATTTCTAATTCTATTTATAGCTTTCATTAGATGCATTAATTTTAGTAAAGATGTTATTTTTTAATCTTGTTTGATTGATCTTGCATTAGATGCATTGATTTCAATGTAGATGTTGATTCCTAATCATATTTTATTGCTAGCACTAGATGCATTGATTTCAAGTAGATGTTGATTTCTAATCCTATATGATTTCTTTCAACATTAAATGCATTGATTTCACTATAGATATTGATATATAATCCTATTTGATTGTTTGCATTAGATTCATTGATTTGAGTGTAGATGTTTATTTCTCATCATATTTGATTGCTTGCATTAGATGCATTGATTTTAGTGTAAGTACAAAAATATTATTGACACGTGCATTATGACTAAGATTTTGTAGATAACCTCAAACAAAATAAAATTGAATAAAACTTGTATTTGTAACTTTTACATCTCCACATCTTTTAAAATTGAATATATAACTTATTTCAATCATATTTGAGTTTTAAAAAAATGAATAAAACTTATTTCCATCATAAGGAATTGATTGAAATACTTGGATAACTACTTGTAAATTCAGGAAAGTTGATAACATTATATAACATTATAGAAATGTTGTCATATATTTTTTTTTGACCTATATATTAAATTTCAATATGATTGACTTATATCAGGTTATGACTACGGTGTTGTAGACAATCTCAAAATAAATAATGTTGAATAAAGCCTATTTGTTGTTTACAAGACATTATTTATTAAAAATGAATAAAACTTATTTCAATCATATTTGTGTAACTTTTTAATTGATCCTGGAGAAATAAATGATTGAACATAAAAAGGTTTCCATGCAAGGTATATGGGTGGTGACAAAATTTTTCATATATAAATAATATATATAAATATATAATATATTAATTATATAATGACTTATAATTTAAATAATTATTTTTAAAATTGAATTGTAATAACGTACATGTTGATTGCACTAAAAGACACTTTCTACAAGCCAATATGAAGTATGATTGGAATTGTTTTCATGTTCAATATTAGATTGATACATGATATATCTTACTTCATGTTGGGTATTGAAGTGACTTGCATTGTAACTTAAGATTATACTTTTTTTTAATCTACAAAACTCAAAATAAAAATTGAACATATATTTTATTAGTTAAATTTATAGCATATAGAAAAATTATTAAATTAGCGAAATAATTTTAACAAATCCATAAACTTTAAAAATTAATGAGCATCCATAAACCAAAATAATGTCCATGATGTGCATCCATAAACTATCCATGTATGAAAACATACAAAGTCTATTCACACATGTGAATTTTCCCTATGAAATGAGCCTGAAAATATACAAACTATGACACTCTAAGTACCACCAGAACTCCTATGTGAGTTTTGCCATGCAAACTCTGTGTCCCTAAGCTAGTATTGCAACATAACACATTCAAATTCAATATGAATAGATCATTATTTGTACAAAATAGAAAATATGGAATTAATTACATATACATGAATCTACTAACCTCAGTTGAGTCAAAATGCAATTCAGATAGGATGGGGGGTATGATCATGAAACTAGGTTTGATGCTCCCCAACCTATGGATCAATGATTGGGGCTTGCATCGATGAACCCACATCATCAGTGCCTCTAAATACAACATCCCACTCATGTCTCCACATAAAAACGACATCAACGACACTCTGCATATGGTCCTATGTACAAAATGGCAAAGAGAAATTATAATTAATCTAAAAATTAATTAGCATATATGTGTAACTTAAAAAAAGGAAATTTTGAAATCTTAGGAATAAAATATTTTACCTCAATTGTTGGTCCATGTGGTTGTACATAGTGACTCTCCTCCACATTAGTGAATATATAAGGTGGAGGTGGGGTTGTGTTATATCACCATTTACCACTCTTGGTATGTATGATGCTTTGTTTATGGCCTAGGTAACCCCTACTTCCAGACTTGTCCAAATATATAAAAAATAATGTTTTATTCCATGTACGCTGCTTTTCCCTAAGCTAAAAGCGTGTACATGTGGGTCAGTCAATACCCAACCCATGTGTATGTATTAAAACACTTAAAACATTAAATTTCCTTAATTTTGGGTGGAGTTCACAGGTTTTACCTGTTGATTACCTCCTATTTCCCATGGCCCAACTGTTTCCCAACTAAAAAACTATTTGGGAGAGGTATAAATAGAACTCTATGGGAAGGCATTAAGAACTTGAGAGGAGATAGAGTTATTATACTGAGATTATCCCTGACTGAGTCTGATGAATCCCTATGCCTCATGCACTTCCCCAAGCTTCAGGAAACCGTTGTTTCCTTGATTATAGATATCCTTAGTTTTGCTTGAGAAATCATGGTGTTGGTGATGGAAGAAGATTGTTGAAGGATGGGATAGGACGAATCCAGAGGACGGTTCCACTTGGAGCCAGAGAAAGACTCTGGTGAATTATCTCTATGTTATTTATAACTTATTGTAATAAAAGAAATGTTGTCTTGTTTCCGAAATTAACTACATATATGCATCAAATTATTTTTTAATTCATATATGAATGTCGTTTTGATGTATGATTGATTATTTGTTTATATGATATAAAGTCAATTTCGTGAATATGCTTTACTTCTATACATCTATGTATGTTTGAATAGAATGATTTTTCATGTTTGAAGAACATCGGGAGTTGCAGAGGCTCTGAACCCTTCGAGACCTAATCGAACAAAGGAAATTTTGGTATGGTCACTCTAACGTAGTTTGATAATATAAGCATATTTCATGAGCTATTTGAGTATTTCTTGTTGAAGTTTCTTCTACTTTTTTGGGGTTCTAACTCAAAGCCCTAGGGTGATTTCATCATAAATAGAATTGGTTACTTCGTTTGGGATAACAATCTTGTTATTCTTGGTTTGGGTTGTTCATTCTCAATCATGGCTCATTCTTTGGTTTGCTTGTGGTTATAGTCGTATTTGGTATACTAGAGTCCCAGGCCTCAGGTCTGATCTTTTGGATTAGACTTTGCTTTTTATTTTTCCTTGCAAAGCTTTGTATACGTTCTTTACTTTGTTTTGTAGACGCGTATACATGCTTGTTTCTATAAAGTGAAATTGTTTATATGCAAATTTCTTGTGTTAGGAGCGCCTGTGCACACCTCTATCTTTGCACACAGTCGGGTATGCAATTTTTTGCATTATTTTTTCAAATCTTTCAGCCCAAATATATTTGTTGCATGCTCTTTTCAATCTTTGTGTGGTCAATTGCTATTTGAAGAATTTAATTATTCTACAAGCTTACTGTTTCGAAGTCTCTTCCTCATTGAAAAGATTTGGCCTAGGTTTGCTTCTTTAGCGAGTTTGTAATTTTTGTTTTAGCACACAAGATTTCATCCTGAAGTTCTTGATTGTTTTGGTCCTCCAGAACACGAGATTGTTTCTAGTTTTAGTGTCAAGCCCGGATTTCACACCTACTTCCTTTCCTCTCCTTTATTTTGTGGCCTCATAGTTTTTCTTGCTTTTTAAAGTCTTTTTGACAGATTTGGAAGTATTTCTTTCCTGGCTTCTTGGTTAGTTTGTCAAACTCTTTATTTCTATTTGGGTCATTTTGTATAAGTTGAAGTCTTTTTGCTCAAGTTTTTGTTCATTTTCAAGTTTGTAATGCAAAGACTCCTTGTGCTCTTTTTTCAATAGTTTGAGTTTTGGTAACATTTTGTTGATTTCAAAAAGTTATTTTGGTTGCTTCTTTAAAAAAGAAAAAATCTCAAAAAACTTTGTTTTTGTTTTTCTTTTACCAAGTTTGGTTTATGGTTTCTTTTTGTTGTTGAAAGTGAATTGCAATCTTTTACAATTTGTCCTTCCTGTTTGGAGAGAATTTTGTGTTCAAAATTTGTATCCTCTTCAGTACTTAAGTTGGCTCATTATTAGTTATAAACAATTGATTTTTATTTTTGAGTGTTATTTACGATCTTTCATCTCCATGATATCTTGCATTAGGGTAGTTTACATTCTTAAAGCATTCGTAGTATTTTAGTTTTTGGGTGTGTGAAGTGTGTTTCAAGAAAAGAAGAGAAAAAGTACTTTTCTTTGTAAAAGTTTCATAGACCCTGTATAGAGATCTCTTTTCATCGAAGAAAAATGACTGCATTCATGTAGTTAGTTTTGTTGAGATTGCAACAAGATGATGGAGCTTAGTGAAAAGAGTCGCCTTCACTAAGTGGGCCCGTAGGCTATTTTTGGTGCAAGTCTATTTTTAGGCTATGTCTATTTTTAGACATATGGATCATGTCTATGGATTGCAGGTTGCTGTTTATGGATGATTGATCAAGTTGGAAAATGGACTTCTATTTTTGATGAAAGTGTGAGTGATCACAGTGTGAGTGATCAAGTCTATTTTTAGACTGGCTGTCAAAAATAGAAAAGTCAAATATTATTATCTCACAATAATATTTGGACTATAAACTTTGTCTTATTCTCTTGAGCACTT
>APFE031701988.1:0-11740 GCA_000404065.3 Pinus taeda | reverse complement strand
TTATTTATTTTATGGTAAGTTGGTATATTTAAATGTTTTTAAAATAATAAAAACATTATTTGAATATTATTAAAGGACAATTTTAATGTTTTTAAGTTAATGTTATGTTTTAAATAAATTAAAAGGTATTATATAGAAAGCTCTTTTTGGCTTGGAGATGAAAAATCTCTTCTAACAGGGTCATCCACGTGAAGGTGAGAGCTTATATGACCCCAAAAACTATCCATCATTGGCATGGGACTAACCACTGATGCGCAACCACACAATCCATTGTCAAAGAGGCATAATCACTCACATGCACACAACAATAATAGGGTGCACACAAACATACACATACCCACAAACATTACACATATTGACCTACCATGTGACATGTTCACACACAACACATTTATTAGGTTTATTATGAATGTTTAAATTAACATTATATTATGCACATGATGAAGATTGAGTATAGATATTATGATGTTGACAATTACATTTATTTCATAAGTTAATTAGTATGTTATGAAATTGAAAAGTATTTCTTTCTTTTATTATTTTTAAAAACAATTATTATCATTAATAAAAATTTAGAATTAATGTTTTTTTTTACATATTATTAAATTTTGGTATTATGAAAAAGAAAATTATAAAATTATAAAATTAATGAATTTTTAAATTAATTGATAAATTTTATTTATTGTATTGATTTTAATATTAAATAATTAATTGATGTGTTATTAGAAATTGATGATATTATAAATGTCATGTTATTGTTTCTTCTTTTTTGGGATTTGAATCTTGGTCTCATGGTTTCCATAATATTTTATAACACAATAATCACTAATTGGGTTGTACTCAGAAGGATGATATTATGTACTCTTTTTTTTTTTAATAAGTCTACTCCTATTATTGATACATTTTTTTTTACAACGAGGCGGTAGCCTCAAGAGGTATAGCCTAGAAAATGGTTTACTCACATGGCCGATTTGAAAGATAACCCACAGAATCTTGCGATAGACCGACTAGAACTAAAACTATTACCGAAGCCTTTAAACCAGAACCTCCATGACAAAACGCATATTGACTAGAGTTCCAAAACTGCTTAACATAGGTGATAATATTGACTTGAACTGTTAACATGGACATAAGACAACTGAACATAGACAGAAAACAACTGAGCATTTCCCCTTGAACAGACACGATAACTACAAAAGAGAATGACAACCTGATCAAGCATCATGAGCTGTGGGAGGCAATTCTTCCACAGTCTCACAACCGAAACTGGAGAGGTCATCATCATCAGAGGGAAGGCCCTCTTCTTTTGGCGGACCCCCTTCACCTGGAAGATTTGAACACGCCAGAGCAGGCTTAACCTGGAAAGCAGAGCTCTTTGGAGCATCACCCTTCTGGCACAGATTCTGAGAGGTGCTTGGCAAATCTTCCACCCTCGGCTTCGATGAAGCATTTCGAGTTGCCAAACCCATGCCTGCTGCGCCCTCACTTAGTTGCATTAGGGTGGTAGTAGTAGACCGAAGATTGATGGTGCATAGGAATCACGTACAGTGGAAGATGTTGGACAATGTCCCTCGGATTTATGCAACACTGGATAGCAAGAAGGAATATTACTATGCATATATTATTGAGATGGATGGTAATTTTTGTGAAAGTTGTTTCTATTTTGATTGACCTTGGATCTAATTATAATTATGTTAACCCTGACTTGGTGTATAAGTGTGGTTTGACTAAAGAAGTGCATGTAGAATCTAGGTTAGTGCAGTTGGCTACAGGTACAAAGAAGAGATTTCATCATTGGATAAGAGCCTGCGCATTTGAATTGAATGCTATGCCTACCTTAGCACATTTAAATGTATTGTCATTGGATCATATAGTATGCTTTTGGGTATGGACTAGTTGTATTTTCACAGGACTAAGGTGGATTGTTATGACAAAGCTATTGAATGCTTGGATGAAAATGGAGAACAGAGAACCTTACAGGGTAAGAAGAAGGAAACATCAATTAGGATGGTGATAGATATGCAGGTAAATCATAGTCACAAGAAGGGGTGTGTGTTATTCACAGTGCATATTTCTAGTGATTAAGGTAATTAAGTTGAGGATGCAAATGTCTTGAGTAGGTACCTGGTTTTATAGTAGTTTCAGGATATGTTTCCGGCGTAGATTTTAAATTTGTTGCCTTATAGGGAAGTTAAGTTTGCTATTGAGTTAGTACAAGGGAAGCACCAACATCAAAGGCGCCTTACAAGATGAGCACACCAGAGATAGTAGAAATGAAGTTGCAATTAAAGGAAATACTTGAAAAGGGATACATCAGGCCAAGTGTATCACCTTGGGGTGCACTGATGTTGTTTGTGAAGAAGAAGGATGGTACTCTTAGGCTATGCATTGATTATAGGAAGTTGAAAAAGGTTGCGATTAAGAACTAGTGTATGTTGCCAAGTATTGATGACTTATTTGATCAGTTTAAAGGAGCAACAATATTCTCGAAGATTGGATAATTTGGTACGCATCAAGTAAGAGGACATTTACAAGACAACTTTCTGGATGAAGTATGGGCATTATGAGTTTATCGTATTTCCATTTGGTTTGACTAATGCTCCAACTACTTTCATGTGATTGATAAATAGTGTGTTGCATCCTTATCTAGACAAGTTTGTTGTTGTATTAATTGATGACATATTGGTATATTCTAAGAATGAAGAAGAGCATGCTGAACACTTAGCATCGGTATTGATATTATTGAGAGAGCATCAGTTAAATGCTAAGCTCAATAAGTGCATTTTATTTTATATAGAGGTACATTACTTTTGAAATGTTGTTTCCAAGGAGGGTATAGCAGTGGATGCGGAAAAGATAAGGGCTATCATGGAATGGGAACTCCTAGAAATGTGGATGAGGTAAGATCATTAATGGGACTAGCAGGTTACTATAGGAGGTTCATCAGGAATTTCTCTCAGATTTCATATCCTATCACATCATTATAGAGGAAAAGTAGGAAGTTTGAATGTACAAAAGATTGTGTAGCATGTTTTGAACAATTGAAGCAGTTGTTGTTGAATGCTCCAATGTTAAAGATTTCAGATCCAGATAAAGAGTTTGTAGTGTGCATGGATTTTTGCAAGAGGGGGTTTATTGGAGTCCTTATGCAAGAAGGATAGGTGGTATGCTATGAATCAAGGAAATTGAATGAGCATGAGAAGAATTATCTGACACATGATCTTGAGTTGGAAACGATCATTCATGCATTGAAGATGTGGAGGCATTATCTTCTTGGTAGGAGGTTTTTATTTATGAGAGATCACAGTGGGTTGAGGTACCTATTTTACCAATCGAATGATGATGCAACTAATATGATAAGTTATCAAATATTCTTAGTGATTCTCAGATAAGTATGAGACCCCTATGCTCAGATATGTTGTTATCACCTATAGATTGCATATTCATGACTTGTTTGACGAAATTCCTGTCATGTCTAGTAGGGGTACAATCAAGTGTTTTTTCAAATATTTATATTTGTATCAATGTCTCAATGTTTTTTTTCATTCTCGAAGGTTTCATGGAGTTTTGGGAAGTGGCCCGAGTCCTATCCTAGAAAAGGAGCCATAGAATCCAGGGTTGAAAGCTCAGAACTAGCTGAAAAGGACCCCGATCGCTTGCATGCCTATCTTGTGAGAGCGATTGGAGGGCCCCAGTTGCACGCATGCCCATTTCATGAGAGCGACTGAGGCTCAAGAGCAGTGAAGTGACAAGTTGTCTTAGGGGTTAATCTCTTAGAAGGGTTGGTTGTCTGCTATAGCTTTCGTGACATGTGAAAAAGGTCAGATTGATTGTGTTTGGTTGGTTCCACTTCCTTAACTGTACATGGGGAGTTGAATCAGGTTGTAGTAGTTTCTCATCACATGTTTACCCTAATAGACTGGTTAAATTGAATAAATGTGGGAGGAGGGTGTTACAGAATCAAAGTCCTTTTTGTATGGAGTTCATTAACATAACACTCATTCACTATCAATCCAAAGCCCCATGGCAAACAAAGGAACACGTTTTTTTTTAAGAAACGGTTAAGGGTTTTGCATTAATAATACTAGATTATGAGCTAGAAGCCTTATAATATCTTTTTGTTATGCGATAATGTAAATATTCACCAGACCATACAAAATTAGTGCCATCTCTAGGATTTCATTTCTTCCCTATTATAAATATATATTTTCTTTATGAATATACAAAAGATCCCAAGAATCAGAAGGTATTTACATTACAACATATATCAACAAAATATTTTAACTAAAACCAATAAACCCGTCCTTAGTTTCCCCAATCAACAACGTCCAAAACTATGCTTGTCATTCCTCTGTGAGTGAATAGGCTTCTTCTTATCAGGAACCACACTAGGAGCAACACCTCCAAGAGAAAGTTGAGCACTGCCAACCATACAATTCCCTAGAGTTGTAACTCGAGTGCTGAGTGCAATAACTTCCTCATGGAATTCATTCAAAGAAATTTCTAGACTACTCAAAAGTTAGAGGAACTTAGCTTCTAATAATAATTGTGAAGACTCACATTGTCTCTCATCCATGTCATCCTGTTGTTTCCTAGAAACTTTGGCAACACCTCAACCAAATCAAAAAATTTAAGAAACAAAGAACCAACATCAAGGCTTTCTGGAAGACAATGAGATTATTCCATTTAAGGAAAGGACCAATAAACCCGACTTGCAAAAGAACTAACAAGCTTAACCCACACCCCAAGACTAGCAAGGTAAGGCTTCCAAAGAATTTTCTAGAGTTCCACATAATCTATTATATAATTGAGACTAAAACACTACCATAAGCCATATAGAGAAAATTTTCATATCCAACCCAAAATCCTCTGGAGGATGATGAATAGATTGATGATTGAAAGTGCAGGGTGATGAAATTAACTTCAACCCACTTCTCACAGAAAGAAACTCCATATCCATATTGAATTCAAGTCGCTCCCACCAAATAAGAATTAAATTCTTATGCCTCATTTTGCAGATGAGAAGAAATATTTCGAGACACATAATAAGGTGAAGGGGACACCTAGAGGAAAATTTTAAAGTCCGACGTCAGAAATTAATAAATAGCTAGATCCCAATACCACTTATCCTTTTGTCAAGATCCATAGACCATTTAGAGTAGGAGGAAAATGTCTCATCTTCGCTTCCAACAAATTTCCGTATGTGTCAAAATTTGAATGAAAGTGAATACGCCTTGGGACTCTCGTCATGACTTTGGTATATAGATGATTTTAAATTTTTGTTGATCCAAATATAATATTCCTTGGCCCAAATAGAGCCTTTTTTTCCAAAATGTCTACCACTGAATTCAAAATTCAGCAAACATGGAAAAAATTCCATATGGTTGGATTGAGAGGCAAGTAAGAGAATCCTTTGGAGAATAAGAGGGAAAACAAATTTCGAATCCATCATAGCCTAGACCACCTAAAGCATTATAATGATTGAATCAATAAAGACTAGAATAGTGTTAAAATTTATTTCCAAAGAAGTTTCTAGACCCTTCCATAGAGCAAGAAACTCCATTTCATGGGAGTGACTGAGGCTCTAGAGCAGTGAAGTGTCAATTTGTCTCAGGGGTTAATCACTTAGAAGGGTTTGGTTGTATCTTGTAGCTTTTGTGACATGTGAAACAGGTCAGATTGATTGTGTTGGGTTGGTTCCATTTCCTTAACTATACATGGGGAGTTGAATCAGATTGTAGTAGTTGCTCATCACATGTTTACCCCAACGGACTGGCTAACTTGAGTAAATGTGGGAGGAGGGTGTTATAGAATCAAAGAAATTTTTGTAAGGAGTTCTTTAACATAACACCCATTCACTATCAATCCAAAGCCTCATGGTAAACAAAGGAACATGATTTCTTTTTTTTTAAGAAACAGTTAAGGGTTTTGCATTAATAATACTAGATTATCAACTAGAAGCCTTAAAACATATTTTTTTTTTTCTGACAATGTAAATATTCACCAGACCATACAAAATTAGTGTCATCTCTAGGATTTCATTTCTTCGCTATTCTAAATACATATATTTTTTATGAATATAAAGAAGATCCCAAGTATCAAAAGGTATTTACATTACAACATATATCAACAAAATATTTTAAATAAAACCAATAAACCCGTCCTTAGTTTCCCCTATCAACATCGTCCAAAACTAGGCTTGTCATTCCTCTGTGAGTGAAGAGGCTTCTTCCTATCAGGAACAACACTAGGAGAAACACCTCCAAGAGAAAGTTGAGCACTGCTAACCATACAATTCCCTAGAGTTGTAACCCGAGTGCTAAGTGCAATAACTTCGTCATGGAATTCATTGAAAGAAATTTCCAGACTACTCAGAAGTTAGAGGAACTTATCATCTAATAATAGATGTGAATACTAGCATTGTCTCTCATCCATGTCATTATGTTGTTTCCTAGAAACTTCAACAACACCTCAATGAGACCCAAAAATTTAAGAAACAAAGAACCAACATTTCCCTCATTTTGAAGATGATACATAGGGAAAACCCTAGATTATTAAGGCCACAAGGCGAGTCGAGAACAATGATGAAATCCATTAGAGAAATATACTATATATGAGCTCAACATGTCACTTGTGGGAATCGAACCTAGGTGGGGAGGATGATAGCCATTCCTCCAGCCACCTGAGATAAATCCAATTGTATGTTAATGCATTAACTTTCTGCTTGGAAATTTATTTGAAAATTTTGAAAGGGATGGAAGATGCTTTCATACTTATCTTCATTTTGGAGATTTAGTTTAAACCACAATTTGTTGTGACTATTTCTCTTTATCATATTAACTTTTTCGTTTCTTTTTCTATCAAGATAACTAGAAAGTTGGATAAAGATCTCACTTTCTAACACTTAGTTTCATAAAGTGTATATGGACAAGGAAGTAGTTCTATTCTAAAACTTCCCTCTTTTTTCTTTTATGTATGTAGAGGATCCAAAATTGGATAGGATGAGAAAAGATCCCACTCCCACCTATATTTTATTTTATAATCCTAATAAATACATATGTGATATGAGATAGTGCAATTTCAAAATTGGTAGCATGATTAGTGAAGGAAACTTGTGAAGATGAGAAATCACGATTCGCTAAAGCCAAAGAAACTTAACAAGTTCCATTTATTGCAATACTATGTTATACATTATGTTGGAAAGAAATCTAATACATCCACTTCTACTTAGAGGGTTCTAAATCATTCTCCTTCTACATGGATTTATTGTCTTAATATACTTTTTACTTGAACATTCTTTGTTATCTTCCATTCATTAATTGAGTTATGCACTTTTCTTTCATATTTTTAGTTCATGTTTTTATTATTCCTTGATTAAGTTTTGGGCATATTATGCATATAAAAATTCATTAATGAGGTTAATATTGTGTCAATAACATACATTAGGGGAGGCTTTATGAGGGTTTTGAGTACAAATCATTATCACTAATAAAGTGAAGAGATGGATATATATGTTATCCATAGAGATCAATTTTAAGCCATAATTATATACTTCAAATGATACTATAAGAAAATGAAAACGAGATAATTGATTCAAAGGCATAACTGTAGCCTTGTCTTGAGAAGCATATTGTGTTATAAAATGGGCAATTATATTTGTTTCACCTTTCTATAATGTAAAAACAAATAGAATATGTGTCATAAAGAGAATTAAAAATAGGTCTTTCTGATTTTTTACTTAATTGTTGGTTATGGGCTAGTGCTTTCAAATATAACAGAAGAGAGACATAACTAAAATGATAAAATTGAAAATCACATACATGAAAAACACAATTGGGTTTTGGAAAATGTGAGTGAAATACATTTATATTTTTCTTGGGAAAAATCAATTAAAATGTAAAAACCTCCCAATAGATTACGTATAAATCATGAAGGTGCAAGTTCAAAGGATATTTTTCTTGAATGAATATCACTAATTAGATGAAGATGTTAACTTTCAAAGAGAAAAGTTACTCAAATGCAATGTAACACTACTCATGGTGCACCAATTCCTGGAATTGAATATTGAACAACTATTAAATTTCATATTTATAATTATTTCTCTTTATACTCAACATTTCTTTACACCTTTGGACCAATAAATAGGTTAAAACATGGTGAAAATAAAGTAAATTTAGCTCTTAAAAATAATTAAACAAAATAACTTTTATAAAACATTGAAAGTATAAGCTCCTAAGTGAGTAATTATGAATGGTAACTCTATTAACTTTTCCATCTAACTATTTTCAAAATTTTATTTAGGTGTAGATAATATATATATATAAAATCAACACCCATAAAAACGGAATCACTCTTATTCACACCATAGAAACCGAATAACGCAGGTAAAAAAAACTACATCAATATAAAAAATTATAAAATAATATCACTGACTTAAAAGATGGTTTAATGCATGGTAATTAGAAAATTGGTTTAATGAGTAATAATTAAAAGATTGGTTAAAGGTGAATTTGAACACAACGGTCCAAAAAAACAATAATAAAACTTATGAATGCCTTAGTTATTATACACTCGCCCGCACGCGTGAGGAATTAAGAATGTGAGGGATCGGTGGTTGTATACTTTGCCCCTAGTGAATGAAGAATGAGAGGAGGAAATTCACCAATGAAGAGGAGGTGATAGAAGTTTTTTCAGTCCGAAAACAGCAGAAAGGCGATCTGAGTGGATTATTCATGGAGGGGGTAATTTTCTGTTCCTTTAATTTGTTTGGTCTATTTCTCTGTTTATTGCACTGGTTAACCAGGGAAACCAAGTAACCTGACAATTTTTTTCATGTTCAATCTACAGGTGGTTAAGCATGGGTGTTCTTTCTCTCTCAAGGTCTTTGATGTAAAGTTGTTTGTCTTATGGAGCGCTCCATAATGTTCTGTGTAGTGTTGTATGCATCCATGACCTGTCCTGTGTAGTGTTGTGGTATGTTTGTAATGTGGGTTGTGTAGTGTTGTGGTTTGGTTGTTTTGTGTGTCTGTTAAGTGAGAGAGAAAGTCCAAGCTGAGGAGAGTATCAGGGGTGGTTGAAGGGCCAACTTGATCAATGCATTCAGAGTTGAGTTGGTATCCATGGCAATATTTTCTTGAATTACTTTTAAATTCATTCTCCGCCATTTGTTTCTGTTTTTTTTATGAATTGGAATTTTATATACAGGAGGAGCTGGAATGATGAGTTTGTAGCTCTTTTTTAACGACCTGTTTCCAGAGTTTCAATAACAAATGAAAGATTGTTAAGAAGCAAGGTTAGTAGTAATTGTGAATGGCCTTGTTCTCCTGTGTTTCTTGGTGCAGTTTACAAATATCTCTATGATATATTTACAGAACATGTCAATTGCAGAAGAGTTATGTCAATTGAGCTAGTTTTAGTCTATGTGTCGATCTGTGTTCACATAGAGGATGTTCACATGTGAGATATTCCATGTAAGGAGTAAGGTTTCCCATAAATATTTTCGAGTATTGACAACATTGGTTTCTCATTTCATGGCTGCGCTGCTTGTTAGAGCATTGGTCTCTCCTAACCCCCAATTGAGCATTGGTCTCTCCTAACGCCCTATTGAGCTCCTCCTTTTCTCATTTCATGGTTGCGCTGTTTGTTACAGCATTGGTCTCTCCAAACCCCCAATTGAGCTCCAAGCGTCCAATTGAGCTCCTCCTTTTCTCATTTCATGTCTACGTTGTTTGTTACAACATTGGTCTCTCCAGACCCCGAATTAAGCTCCAATTAAGCTCCAAACGCCTAATTGAACTCCTCCTTGAACTCCTCCTTTTCACATTTCATGCATGCGCATCCATTTTATTTAGATGTGTTGAACACATTACGTTCTATTACTATGCTAGATCTCACCTATAATACAATCAAGGAAGAAATTCCTTCATGGCTGTAGAATCTTTCAGAGCTTTGAGACGTTGCTCCTATCATACAATCAGTTGGAGGGGGCAATACCATCTCAACTGTATAACTCGTCGACTTCTCTGAAGCAAGTGGAGTTACGAGCAAATCAGTTCCATGACAGCCTTCCCCATGCACCATGATTCATATCCATAAGAGTTTCATAATCCGATGAAGTGGAAGTTCCTTAAAGAGTGCTAATACCAGTCATAAGAACAACTAATTTAGGTAGCACAATCAGTAGTTTCTCAAGTAGCGTGGGTAAATTAAGTAGGAAATTGAGAAGGTGGTTAGTCAGTTGAGAGGCACCGTCAAAATCCTTACACAGCAAAACCCTACAGAGCCAAATCAACACATTCGTGAGAAAGACCCAGCCCTTTCTGTTGATTGTGCAATTCAGAAGCGAGAGCTCGAATAAACCCTAGAAATGCCCACGGTAAGGCTGCATAGCCTACATAGCCTACTTATAGATCCAGTTCTAGACCCGTACGGCGTAGCTACATAGCCTACTTGCAGATCCAATTCTAGACCCATAGCTACATAGCCTACTTGCAGATCCAATTCTAGACCCATAGCTACATAGCCTACTTGCAGATTTCTATTTAATAGAAAAATTCAATGAATCTTTTTGCTTTGTTAAGAAAGCACGGTGAAATTACTTTTGATGGCGTTTTCTTACTCCGTTTTGAATATCACAATTTTTTTTTTATGTGGATGGTTGTGATTGTTTGGGGATGCGTGCTAGAGTTTGAGGCATTTTCAATATCATTATGGCATTTTCTTGAAATATTACTATTTCATCCATAGATACCTGTAATTCTTGAAGTTACGGACGATCACTGATTGTGTGAATAATAACCTGTAATACATTTGCTCTGTGAGCAAGATATTCGGTGTACATATGTTGTGTATCTAGAAGGCCGAACGCACACACACCATAGCTGTTTTCAAAAACTACATTTATTCGGTGAAGACACTATTTCTATTATGATTTCTCCTACGTACTAGAAGGCCAAACGCACACACACCATAGCTGTTTTCAAAAACTACATTTATTCCTATTTCTATTATGATTTCTCCTACGTACTGTCCTCACTGCCTTGGTGATACTATTGATATTATGACTTCTCTTACCTACTGTCCTCACTGCCTTGGTGATACTATTTATATTATGATTTCTATAATCGATGGGGGAGAGCACTACCTTGGTCATCCTTGCTCTATGCCATTTCTGTTTGTGAAGATTTGTCCATTTCTATAATATCTACTACCCACCTAGTGGTCATCCCTGCTATATGGAATTTCATTTCAGTCAGGATTTTTCGTATTCGAATTATTTAGTTCTTCGTTCAGGCGAGGACCGTTTGAATTTAATACCCTGAACTTGATGGGTATATTTAGTCTTTTAGATGCAGGATTTAGTCTATTATATATTAGAGAGACAGGCTCCTGTAATATACCTGTAGCTTTGGGTTAGCATTTGAAGGGGAATGAGTCTGTAGCTTTGGGTTAGCATTTGAAGGGGAATGAGTGGTCGTCATTAAGGAGGATTGTAGATGGTTGGTGCTTAATATTTATTTTGACTGCTTATATCATGTACCAGATCATCGTTCATATTCATGTGCATGTAAGTGGAACGTTCCTCTGTTTTCCTTTGACTTCACTGTAAACGGTTCAACATTCCTCTGTTTTCCCTTGACTTCAACATTCCTCTGTTTTCCCTTGACTTCACTGTAGATGGTTCAACATTCCTTTGTTTTCCCTTGACTTCACTGTAGATGGTTCAACATTCCTCTGTTTT
>APFE031701983.1:48124-145634 GCA_000404065.3 Pinus taeda | reverse complement strand
GTCACTCCCATTGGTTTAGTACCTGGATCTACTGCGATCCACTGATCTTTATCCACCAACAGATCCTCCATCTTGAGTTTCCAAAACTCAAAACTCTAACCATTGAACTTCTCAATCTCTATCCTTCCACTGCTCGCCATCTTCTTTCACCACCAGAATCGATCTCGCAGATCTCCCATTGAACAGGGTCTACCACAGGCCCAAGCGAAACCCCTCAGCAACAAAGGCGTCCCCTTGAATCCAAAACAACTTTGATACCAAATGTAGTTTTTAACCCCGTACAGAAATTACCTGCATGCGAATTCTAAATCATAGGAAAAAATAAAAAAATGCGAGAGCATAACACATAAAACACATATAAACAGAGATTTCCCACTGGATCCCAAAACCGGGACTACCAGCTTGATTTTTCATTATGTTCCTTTCCATGTTACAATACATATTTATACATGCCGAAGCATCCAATACCATGGACTAAAAACCATCGCGTCCAAAACCATGGACCGAAAACCATCACGTCCAAAAAAAACATGTGCGAAAATCATGCACAAAACCATAGGTGGGTCTGCCCAACCTAACATAGGGTCCAAAACCAAAATTTTCCGGGCCGCTGCCTCGGACCCCATAAAGTGGGGTTACGGGTACCCCTCAAACCCCCTGTTAACTATGTGGAAAGAATATAACACAACCGAACACATGCTACCTTTTCTTCTCCATGACCATGCTAAAATATGTAAAAATTCTCAAAAAACAAAAATTCCTCCAAAACTATTCAAAATTGGTCTATGAGGTCATCAAGTGCTATGCTATGCTATGAGGGAGGCATCAGCAAGAAAATCTAACTTTACCTTCCCTTTTTACTTGATTAGGGTTTCATTGAGTTTCTTCTTTAACTGCTTGACCTTAACCTTAGCAATATGGTTCCTTGTGTAATAATGGGCAAACATGTGTCTCTACAACCTATTGTGTCTATTATTCCTCTTTAGAAGCTTCTCCAAGTGAAAATTCACCTTTTCAAGCCAAAATTATCTATATTCATTGATCTCTACTGCAATTAGGTCAGTAGAAGTCATCTACTCTCTTTGTTGTTGAAGTGCTCTTTTGAGGCCTTTGGTCCTTAGCCTTTTTCTTGCTTCCCGTTCCTGATGTTCATCTGAAACCTATGCATCCATCACTACCATTCCCTTTATATCCTCTTTGAAAATATAAACCTCATGCTTTTCCAAAAGAAGTTGCTTTACCTTCAACTGTTGATTCTCCTACTCTAGGAATGAAATCATGAAATTTGCATTTGATAAACAGTCATTGAGCCTTTCTATGTCAGCATATTTCTCCATGATGACTTGCTCCATTTCCTTATGCTCCTCATTAGCCTTCAAATCGACCATGTTAGTGTCAAGATGAACTATTTCCTCAGGTTGTGATTGTAATCCCTGCTTTGTTGATGTTGTTGATGTAAGCTTGGCCCCTTCCACAAGATGTGGAGTAAACAAAAGCCTCCTTCCTTTCTGATATTTTTGAGTTACTTTAGGCCTTAGTATCCTCTCAACTAAAGGTCTTCTATATGAGATACCCTTCACATGCTTAGGTGGTGCTAATGATGTACTAGGGATTACAAATTTACTAGTAGAAGATAATAGAACATTTGACTAAATGAAATTTTCCCAAGATATATTCTTTTGAGTCAGCTAATGCAATACAATAACCTTGATTAGGGCATGGTGGAAAAGGCTCTTTTCATGGTCACTCTGTCTATGCTTCACCTTGTCTGCCATCTTAGCCAAAATTTTATATAGGTAGTAGGCTAGGTTTAGTGGCTTTACCCCTATGAAATGCATGAGAAATCTAACATGGTATTTGTACAATCTCGAGAATCTGCCTTCACATGTAAAGTATTTCATTATAACCTTCCTCAATGGATCAAATTTGTCAAGGAGATGTGCAAAAGGAAAAACCTTCTTAATAGTATGTCTATAATGGCCTTTAATGAAAGGCTGGTAGTTTGGCAGACCCAAATCTAGGTTCTTAAACCATTTTTCTCCATTGTTGGGTATACCCGTAGTTGCTGCTATAATTTCAGCTGAAATAATGAAAGTAACACCTGCAATAGTGACCTTATCCCTCCTCAAATGAGTGGAAAACAAACTAGTCAATTTATCATGGTATTTGACCCTTTGAACAAATTCACAAAACCCTAAACACTCTACATTCTCAAAGCATTGCTTAGACAGTGGGGAAGACTTCGGCTTCTTAGTTTTTAGTGGTTCATATCTCAAGATTTGACCTCCTTTGTTATAGTATTTCTTCTCTTCCTCCATTTTGACTGTGAGCAAGTGAAACCCTAATTGGGAAAACAGGGGATTTGAATGACGAGATGGGATGGAGGGTTTATGGAAGTGGAAAAGGGGTAGGAAAATTTAGGGAGGTCGGGAGGGTTGTTAGGGATCTTTAGGAAGTGGAATGAGGAAAAATGAGTGAAGGGTCCCATCTAGGAAATTAAAACACGGTCAACCTAGTGAACAGACAAAACACAATGAAGGGAGAAAAATAGGTTTTCAACTTGAAAACAAAGGAAACAAGCTTATGGAAGAGGTGGAGAGAATAGAACTTAATTGCAAGAGGCTGATAAACACTTTAATTTCCGAAGAAAACCTTTTATAACTAGTGTTAGGGTTGGAACAAAGAAAACACAACGAAATTTGGAAAGCGCAATGAATGCTGATAAAACGCAGTGAATGCTGATAAAATGCAGTGAAACACTAATGAAACGCAGCGAAACAATTTATATGGCCCTTGAGAGTGTTTTTGCCTATGAAAATGCTGAGGAAATGTATGTTGGTGAATGAGAGCTTCTTCAGTAAGAGGTGGAATGAAGTAGTCTTTATAGGTTGTAGAACTCAACTTTATAATGGTAGGGTGGCCCGCCATACATTTTCATTTTCATTTTGATAAATATATGTAACTTGGAACCTTTAGATGCAGCTTTAGAACATAACTTATTACATCAATTTGAAATGAATTACATTCTATAACAAAACCTTTTGATCAAAACCTATCATTACTCCTTCATTTCCTGGTTTTATGAATGGCATGACAGTTTTTGATGATTCTAATCCTATTGACCTAATGGTGACACTAAGTTGAATGAAGACCATGGTGACATGACTAAGATGAGGATGATAATTTTTTCAGTGATGGCACATCCAACTGAGTGATAGCAGTGACTGGAACATGAAAATCTTGAAGGAGAAACAATAGAC
This sequence comes from Pinus taeda, assembly GCA_000404065.3. Lineage (NCBI taxonomy): Eukaryota > Viridiplantae > Streptophyta > Pinopsida > Pinales > Pinaceae > Pinus > Pinus taeda. The sequence goes on along the minus strand of APFE031701983.1, from coordinate 142,374 downwards.
CTATACACACTAGCCAATTACCAAGTTTTATTTTGAAAACCTATTGAAATGATAAAATTTGACTTTGAGACCCCTAAAAAATCTTGTAAGAGAATATTTGATCACTGGTGATAGGCATAACTGACTGACACTAACACCTGGGATCACTTTAGAGAGCTCAATCTCAACCTGGAACCGCATAGGATTATCTCAACCCATCCTATTGCCTACTGATCTTCCCATTGATGACCCTGAATAGTCAATTGGTAGAACACCTACATCATAATCAACTTGGGTTGTACACACCAAGTACAATCACAACTCGTTTACCAAATGAGTAGTGGTATTCCTGATAAGCCATGCTTGTGGGTATGATGCCAACTAAGGTATACTCTGCAAAGACCAGATAAGGGAGAAGCATTCTACAACCCTATGAAGATAGGGGAGAAGTGTATCTAACCCTATGGGTAATATATAGGGGTCATACCCTATTTTCTAGAGTTTCCTCAAGCCCAATAGCTCTCTATCTTAATTCCTCACCCTCGAGTTCGAATAGGGAGGAATATTTGGCTCAATGTCCTTGATTAGCATTGCTCTCATCATACTCAAATCTGGTATTTATTTGTCTCAATAGTAGTTTCTTCCTATTCATACAGGAAATCAAATCAAGTATCATGTTAGATCATAAATAATCATATAAATCGCAAAAGGATACCATAATCATCCTCCCTCTCAAGGAGGTGTTAATCACAAGCCTAATCTTGTCTCAAACAAATGCATTGTCTCAATATATGGAAGTATCTTAGTCCCACTATATATATGGAATTCTCTGTCATCACTATGTATCCATGTCATTTTCAGATGCTGCTCAGACGGACTTCTAAGGAGCTTCTACATCCTACCTCGCAGCTAGCCATGCTAGCAGCATCATAATCAATCTCGGTCAAGTGTAAAGCTATGGACCTGTCATCGATAATATCATAGCATATCTCATATTAAGGCAGCACACATATGTTCTCATCAACAACAATATTTATTAACAAAAATACATCCATGCAATCACATATCATAGGAGAAATATCTCAACCTCAAAAATAGAACGTCTCATGTAAACATTTCAAAGGATGTTCGATGTAAACTCTATGTGAATGAAGCAACTGAATCATGAGTTTATTCAGGTTCTATGCACATCAAGTATCTATATATATATATGGATGGATGTTCAAAGACAAAACATCAATGCTTCAATCAAATATCAGTTGCCAAGTCAAGTTTAACATCTTGTAGTTCGATCGGATTATCCAAGGATTTGCATTTCCATTATTCAAAAACAGTTTTTTCAACAGCCTTGCAATAGAGAATTTCTTTCTCAAATTTCAGAAATTGATTCATCATGCCATGATACATCATTTCGAGCTTTGGAAGCCATCTCCCTCTTACTTAATTCATCAGAAGCTCATCACCTGTCAAGAATATACCATCAGTATGTAAAACCAAAACCGTAATAAAAACATACCTTTGAACTCATCATCCTGACTTCATCAGATAACTATCAAATATGGACATATCTAGATTAGGGAGCTTACTTCATGCAATACTCTCTACAAACATAATGTCTTATTGAGCCAACATAATCAACATTACATAAGTCAATGTTGTACCATCACATCAACAAATTTAGCTCATCAAAAGTGTAGAAGTCAAACAAATAATTATCAAAGTCATAAATATCACAATATCATTTCTTTTAACCAGGTGACAAATAGAGCTCATATCAAGTCTTGACTTCATTCATTATCATGCAAACAAATTTTTCATCTATCATGCAATACCAATCCAAACTTCATCAAGGCATTCTCATACATCAAGGATAAGTCATGCTGGTTCCATCTTCATTCTGAATCACAACTATCAATACTTCAACCATTTTGCTAGGAGCAAGGAGGCAAATATAAAACCATTTTCCCAAATACCCACACATGTAATTGATATGCCCACATAACATTCATATCATGGAAAATCAGTAATCATCATATCAAATCATTAGTCATTATATCAATTCCAAATTTGTTATCGTAGAGAGATCTATAGTCCAAAACATATCTCAATCATCAATTCAAAGCTCTAAGTCATTGTCAAGCATCATGTCAAAACTTCAAACACTGCTCATCTATATCAATTAACCAAACATGTCAAACCCTTGTAGCACAAAATTCAAAGATAATGGCATATCTATATGTATGTCCCGATCACCTGCAAACACAAGTTCAGACTTCATGTTCATGTTATGGCAAACATTCAAGCTTTTCATGCTTTTAGATCTTACTGTTATCTGCAACACATCTGTAGTATTGACATCTTCCAGGTAAACATCTGATTTCATGCACGATATTTAATTTTTTTGTGATCATCATTTTAACACAACAACTTCAAAAATCAATTTACAGTGTTAGAACATGTCAAAGACACCTTGATTCAGAGTTCATATAGCTTCAGAAAAATTTAGATGATGGTCAACTATAGTCAAACCCTGGATGCTCCCTTTAGGTTAGCATGAGAGCGTCTTTAGCTTCCTAGATGCTACCTTGGCCTTAGTATGTGTGCGTCTAGGGGTGAAATCTCCCAGTTCAGTGCCTGCATCCAAAACATGAACCCTAATTTTTGTATGAGCTTCATATCTGATACTTTTGTTGTAGTTCAATAATGTTAGATGAAAACAGATCATAATTCAATACTACATAATGAAAATGGTAATGTGAGTAATAATATTGAGAATATATTCTCCCTTTGAGTGGGAATATAATTCATTCATCTTCTTTCAATTCATCAACCTGCCTCTACTAGAGTCATGTAACAACAGATATATTAGATCATGAACATATATCTATCATGGATCTTAGTACCATGACATCAATCTTTCATCAAAGGTTAAATTCAAAGTAGCAAATAGATGTTTTGTAGCGGCTACAACCACCCTCCAAAATTTCACCTAAGCTTCATTTTGGAGCCTTCCTAATAAAATCCCAACAACTTATCTTATACTGACCAAGTACTTATTTTTTCATTTAGTTTTATATTTTTCTTTGCAACTTGTGTTTTCTTGCTTGATTTTTTGTCTAACCACAAGTTGGCCTCTTTACTTGGTTGCAATCCAGTTCTAGCAATGCCTTGATGATCTGTGCAATCCTAATGGGCAACCAGCCTTGCTCTCAGGAAATGCACAATTTAGCCCAGCAATGAGCTTTGCCTCCAGAATTATGCAAACCTAGATGGTAGCCTGTCTTCAACTAGGAAACTGCATAGAGTATGAGAGGCATCCAGATCCACTCAACCCAAGAATTGCAAAGAAGCATTCCCTCAACAAATGTCTGTTGCATGTGTTAGTGAGTTGCCCAGTTCTCCCTAGAACTACGTAATTTCTCCATGCATGCATGGCAGCCTTTCCCGAAAAAAAGAAAAAAGAAAAAAGTGAAGAAGAATCCCTAAAAAATGGGCATCTATTTTTCAGTAGTTGAAGTTACACTTGAGTTATTTTTAGAAATTGTCGCCATGTGTAGCTTTTTCCTAGATTTTTGGCTTTTGTGTCATAAACCATAAATCGATCAAATGTATTTAATGGGCACTATCAGATCTCATTTACGCATTCAATATTGGAGTTGTGGCATTCTCGAGGAGATCTAGGAACTTTCGGCACAGTCGACACAACTTTTACGAGTAAGTCATGCTTTTCTAGTATTTAGCTGTTTTTTTGTCGCTTTTGTTTCCTTGGCTTGTGAGAGTGTTTTTTTACCCATTTTATTGAAAGACCACTGGAATTTTGACTCTTTTTTTTTATCTTGTATAAGTGTTGTTTTAAGTTGTTCACTACCTTTCCTAAGTGTCACATGCATAACCGAGTTTTTGCACTAACGGTCATCGTTGCGGCGACTCTCTCCATAAGCTTTGTTGTTCTTTTGTTTGAATGATTCTTGCATCATTTTTTATTGCATGCGTGACCATTCACTCATATCTACACAAACTATCAGTCGCAATTTCATATCTGCTCATTTCGTATTGCCTTTGGGAGAATTTGGGCTTCCTTGGCTCAGATCTAGCTCGTCTCGGCATGCACTGCACATTTCTGGATCTCAAGGCATTGCGTATAGTTTTCCAAAGACTTGCTCCAATTGTGTATTATGCAGTTCCAGGAGCTAGTCCTGGAGTATTTCCCACTAGGATTGTGCAATGCACAGTCCCAGCCAACATCAAAGCCAGAATGAACTGTGCATTATGCAATTCTAATCACCAGTTAGACACACTGGACTATGCATTGCACAGTTTCAGTCATCATCACCTCCCACTGGTATTTGGGACTGCACAATGTGCAAATATAACTGACATTCAATCCCCTTAGGGAGTAAGAATTTTGCAATATTGCCCAACAGTTTCCCAGTTTTCTACTTGATTTGTCTTGAAGTGCTTTCAATTTTGAGCTAACTTTGGCATGTTGTGAGTGTCCTCTTTGTCTCTAGGTATAGGATTTTTTGAGCAAATTTTTAGCAGTATAGGTAACATGGCTTCTAATAGAGCTGGATCAAAGGATACTGTCGAGAGAAGTATTGGATATGTAGTTAAACATGTGTCAATGAACTTGTCAGTTTATGCAGACACATATTTGTTCATAGAGAAGGACATGAAGATAACATGACAGGAAATTAAGGAGATATTTACAGGAAACTTCAAGGAAGATCTAGAAGATCGGTAGATCTATGTCAAAATCCAGAATTCATGCTTGTATAAAGTTGCATGTAGGCACCCTGCCTTCCAATGTGTGAACACCATTCACTGGATTGACTCACATACCGATCCCGAAATGATGACATTGAGCAGTGCTAATGAAACGCATCTTGCTACCTTTAGGATGAAAAACTATCATCAGATGTATCACTTACCATAGTTGGTGAGCCGCAGGGATTCACTTTTCTATAACACCAACTAAAATGTGAACACTAGATACATCAGGAAGCATTTGGTAAAAGATTCATTGAAGTTCAGGTTGAAATCCAATTAGGTCTACAAGACTAAGTCACTCAGGAAGGCCTACCAACTCTTGATCATCTTTGCATGTTGCTTGTGCAGTCAAGAGAGCACGGAGACCTTTCTGTAGAATTGGGTGGTTGTGTTGGATCAATTGAAAAATGAAGGAAGACCATTCAACTGGCTAGATATTTTGGCTCTTCAGATGGAAGTGCATGTGACTAATGCCAAGAATCCACCCATGGATGAGCAAGAAAGATTATATATGTTAGCATACCTACTTGATGCAATATGTGCCCAGAATAATATTGTGAATGTTGTGAACATTTATTGCAAGTTTCTTTCTGAGTGTAGCTAACGAGGAGTCATGGCGAGGCTATCTGACCATTTCATTGTTCTGGTTTACGAGATGATATTTGAGAAGGGTCCACCTTCCATGTCCCAAGAAGTGATGCAGGCATTAATTAACATTGCATATCGGTATGCCTCACATGATGGCACCTTCATCAATATTTTTGGTGGAGAGAATCCTCTGCATCTGCTACCAAGGTTTGCCACGGATAAGTTGGTCATGCAAGAGGTTGCATATCACATCTCCACAGGGTTATTAGTAGGAATGCACAGGAGGAAGAAGACACCATGGCTTTCTCTTCCTTTGTGGATTGGATTGTACAAGATCCAGAGCTTTACAGATGTGGATGTCAAGACCAAGGACTTAGAGAAGTTTGAGTTCGGCATCAAGTATTTCAATCTGCATGATCCCTAATGCATATGCAAGAACCATTGTGGGAAGGTGTATTATCCATGTATCCATGAGACATTTCAATGGGTAGAGGAATATCCTTAGAGATATTGTTACAACTCCTCTAGGCTCAATGAACTAGTCAACATTGCTATAGAATGGAAAACTACTTTGCATGTAGCAACACCACATGAAGCAGCAACAACAACAATAGTGAACAACAAACTGGCGTGGGAAAAATGGAAGAGGAATATTGTCGAGAACCTAGAGGTTGAGAAAATCTACAAGTTTAGAGAAGATCCTCTTGTTGAGAGAGTAGATTTGGAAATAAAGGCAAAGAGGAAACAATGCATAAAGGGAGTAGGACAGAGGAAGAGAGAGAAGCAAAGGTTGGAGGATGCAGATAGGAAGTTCTATGAAACTGATAAGAAGTTGAAAGAAGAGAAGGAGATAAGAAGGAGAGAGAGGGAAGAGAAGCACAAACAAGAACAAGAAGAAGGGCAAGGTGTGATCACAAAACAAGTTGTTCCTATATAGGTTGAGGAGTCAGAGTAGCCATCAGATGAAGAAGAGGGTGAGTAGGTGTAGGTTTGGGAACTTGGTCAGCAAATTAAGAAAATGGTTGAAGCGATGAACATGGAGTTGGAACAAGAGCCATAGGACCTGTTAGCACTTGAAATTTCACCTCAGGCTGAAAAAGGTAAACTCCAAGGCAACATCAAACCACTTAGCCTCGTAGCTAGCCCTACGGGGCAGGAGAGGGCTCTCTCCAGTCTATCTCAGCAAAGATCTTCAACGAGCAGAGATAACCAATAAAGAACACTGATTTTAGGCTAGTAAACTGATAAAAAGGTTTGATTTGGGATTTTTAGGGTTTGGTGGAAAATTGGGGAAAGGCAATTTTGGGTGCGGGGGATTGGACACAGTTTTTGCAGGGGGTTCTTTGGGGCGAGGTAGGAGACTGTATTGATTCCTTTGAAAGATTTGGATGGATGAGAATGACTGGTGAGGAGCTAAGGAGAGCAAGCAATCACCTTGAATTCTCCTTAAACAGCTGAAACATTGATATTAAGCAAACTTAAAGGCAGAGCATAGCAACCATGAATTCTACCTTAACACTTCATTTGCCTAATTTGCAGAAGAAAAAGTAAGAAGATGATTCACATAACAAACTTACAAGTACAAAGAGAAACACACCATCAATACATGTAACCACAGGAATCCCAAAAAGGACTGCAAAACCCTGGTCTTTCTTCCTTTGCCAAAAATGCAGAGATACAATCAGTAATACAATAGAGGCTTTCTCCCTCAAGAGTCCAACCATGAAAATGACCAAGAAAGTACATAATATAGGCAAGCTAGCATCTTTCCTTGCCTCTAGGGGTCGAGCTCACTATCCTAGGAGCTGTTTCAACCAATTCCAAACTCAGCACTGAAAACTAGGCAGTCAAAACAACTTGCCTCTATAAGCTAGGAAACCAATTCATTCATTAAATTTTTGCCTATCTTATGAACGAATCTTCTAGAAGAGATAAATGAGTGTCAAAATATCATAAAATTACATAATTTACATCAAGGAGGATCAAAATCCACTCCAAAAAGTCAAACCTAGTCAAAACTGCGTTTTGCTGAGCTGTAGGTGCATTTCTGTGAAAATTGCCTAACGAGTCGCGCCCTGATTCTGAACGGGTCACGCGCCTTTGGAGCACTGTTTGAGGCCCTTCTAGGTGTCAAAATGAGAAAAACGTGGGATTGTTGTAAAGGTCTAGATGTCTACTTTCCAACCCAAGTGGAATTTCGGAATTTGGTGTCCATTTGCCCCTCCAAAATGGCAATCCCCCAAGTTTGCTTCCTGTGTGTCAAAAAGGTGGTAGAAAGTCATTTTTTGCTTGTTTTTTGACCTTCTGGAGGCTCAAAACTTGGTGAAATTTCTTGGTACTTGCTGAGCAAGTGTATTTTGTCCTGAAAAATCCAAAAATGCAAACTTTTCCTGAAATGGACCTTCCCATCGAAAGGGTCGCGCACGGTGCACGACTCGTTGGTGGAGAAAACCTGTTTTTTGACCAAAACTTCACAAGTGACCAAAAATGCTCAAATTTTTTTGAAATTTGTGCTGGGGTTGAGTCATTTAGCACCATGCTCTTTCAAGGAATCCTCAGCCAAGATGTGGAGGGGATCGGGCCTTTTTCTTTTTTTTAGTGCCTTGGCCAATCGTCCTTGGAGCACCTTCATTCTCGCCTTGCATACGTGCATTCGGGCCCAATAGTGGTTCTTCATATTCCGGAGCAGGTCCTTATCTCTGTTTGCCTTGGCCAGCAACCTATCCAAATGAGCATTGACCCGGAGAAGCATGGACTCTCGATCTATGGGTGTCAAATCACCGGGTCTCCTACGGGCTAATTCCCGGTCTTCACGAATCCTCCGCTGCTCATAAAGCTCGTGCTCATCCTCCAACTGTTTATTGCGCTACTCTAAATAGTTAATTACCCATTTTTCCATCTGCAATTTCTTGTGCAGCGACTCATTCTCGGTCCTTTGCTCTCGGATGATCTCCCTAAGCTCCGAGCTAGGAGAACAGGTGTCAAGATCAATGATGTCAATATCTGGATCACCTGACAATCTTTCCTCAATCATGGGCTGCTTACCCCTCTCCGATACCTGTGCTGTTGTCGGAAACGAGGCCCCTTCCACCTGATGTGGAGATAACACTCGCGGTGCTGATGAAGAAGGCGAGACCCCTTCCACTTGATGTGGAGAAAATATTCGTCGAGCTGATGCAAATAAGGCCCTGTGGCCTCTCTGATATGTGACCAACAGAGGAGAGCTGACATGTCTAACCTCGGGGATATCATGCTGCTGTGAAGGTCCTCCCTCCTCATGAACAACCTATGGGGGTGGTGGTGGTGCTGTGAAGAAATCTCGGGAGATGAAATCCTCCCATGGAATACCCTGCTGGGCCAACTGATGCATGACCACAATCTTGATCAAAGCATAATGGTAAATGCTCCTATGTTGCTGTGCTGGACTCTTTCTCTGCACCAAGGACACCATCTTCTCGATATTCCGACACATGAAAAATGGTATGTTCATCATCCGTACCCGTGTGAAATGCATCAACAAGCGAATATGGTATGAAAACAAACGTGAAAATCTGCCCTCACAGGTGAAATAGCGCATGATGAGCCTCATCAAGGGAACATACTCATCCCTCAAAAATCTGAAAGGAAATACACCAGTCATGTGCCTCATATATTCAGGTTTAATGTAGGGCTCATACTGAAATCTGTCCAATAGTTTGCGCTTGTTCCACTCTTCTCCAACATTAGGTATCCCTGTTGCTTGAGCAACCATCTCAGGTGTCAATGTAAAATCCACTCCTGCAAGATTTACATGCCCGTCATGCAAATGCAAAACAAAAAAGCGGACCAATTCCCTATGATGCTGAATTTGAGAAATCCTCTCGCAAAATTCATAACATGATTGATAGCGGAAACATGTGACTGCAAGTGGACAAGCATGCAAATAGGTCAAATAGGTGGGCTCCTCTCTCACATGGTGACCACCCTTACCACCCCTCCTCCTTTGTACCTCAACCTCTGGTGTTGACTCACGGTCATCACTTTGCTCATAGTCGGTTTCGGTTTCTAACATGGTTTCAAGAGAAAAGTGGCTGAAATGTACTGCTACTTCTGCTCAAATGACTCGCTGTTTTAACTATTGAAATGCTGCTTCAAGGGGACAAATAACACAAGGGAGATGTTAGGGAAGGGACCTTTTGAGGGAGCTGAGGGAAAATATATGAAAAAGGGAATTTAGGGAAGGAATCATAACATAGGGTTATGTTATTGAATTTTAGGGATAGGGGTAGGATTTTAGGGCTTTGGATATTTTTGTTAGGGAGATTAGGTTAAACTGACAAGGGAAGTGGTAATGAGATGTGGGAAAAAATGGGAGTGAAAAGGATGACCTTGAAAACATCAAAACAAAACCCTGGCTTTACTTGCACTTTGACATTTTTAAGCTAAATACACATGAATTTCCCATTTCAACTTGATGGCATTTATACACATTTTCCATGATCATTTTGCTTTAGCAAGCAAAAAAAATTGATGATTAGAGGCCTACCTGAAAACTTGAGGAGATTTGGGGTCGTTTTGAAGTGTGTAGGCAATTTGCTGTAGGTGAATTCCCAACGGGCCGCGTTCAGGTCTGGACGGGTCGCACACGCCCAACACGTCGCGCTAGTGCTTTTTTCTAACTGCTATGACCCCCTTGACGCGTCGCACCTGCCCAATACGTCGTGCACAGGTCTGGATGGGTCGCACACGAGCTCTGTCTGCAATTTCACCCAATTTATTTCCAAATCGCTTTTCACTATTGCTTTGAGGCAAATGATGATCAAATGGAGGGAGAGGGGGCTTTATAGGCTTGATTTAAAATTTCCCCTCAAACCCTCTTTCTAATGTTTATAACTTGACACTTTTTTAAAATTTAAATGCTACTGACTTTATGGTTTCCTTTTGTCCAAAAATTGGTTGAACTAATTCTTTTTCTTGAAAATTTTTGCAGGGATAGCTTCTGAGGAATCTTGGCAAAGGGGACCAGGGCTGCATGCTGACTTCCAAAGAATTTTGAATTTTTACAAGTTTTTACAAAAATGAGAAAATGACCTTGTATTTAAAAACATGGTTTTTAAATCCAAGGTAAAAATTAGCTGTACAAGATGAAATATTTTGAAGAAATACTTTGATAGTCATCCCTCTGGCCTGCTGGGCATGTATTGACTTTTAAATACATGACCTCAAAGACAAATTGGACCTAAACCCTAGACCTAGGACTTTTGACCTTAAGACAAGACAAGTAACCTTGAAAGAGTTTATTGACTGAAACAACTTGATCCAGCAGTGCCAAGAGGGGAATAAAGACACCAGCTCCTCCATCAGGGTTATGGCATGCTTAATGGAATGCAATGAGTTGACACTGATGAGACACCTACTTATGCAAATGCAAAGAGTTTTGATCGCTGATGGAGGGCTACTAGACCGACTCTAACAGGTTTGAAATCCATCATGTGAAACCTCTTCAAGGTCTTGATCACATACTTTCCTTGACATATATATATCTTTTCAGGTCCTTTCCAGACTTCCAGTCCCAAATAGTAGTGCATCATCCCTAGATCCTTCATGTCACATTTTGCTACTAGTTTCTTCTTACACTCTTCAATTTGACCTTCCACACTTGTCAAGAGAAGATCTTCCACATACAAAATAATGATTTCTGACTCTCCATTAACAACCTTAATATAAAGGTTTGGATCAACAAAAATATTTTTGAAGTGGAATCTGTGTAGGTATACATCCATCCTAGCATACCATGCCCTTGGTGCTTGCTTGAGGCCATATAATTCCTTTTGCAATCTACAGACATATGCCTTTCTGTATTTAACTTCAAATCCCAAGGGTTGTTCTATATATACTTCCTCATCAATTGTGCATTCAGGAATGCAATATTGACATCCAATTGGTGGATGTTACATCGAATGATGTGCCAAATAGAACAATGAATGAAGAGTTGTATACCTTGTTGTTGGAGCAGATGTCTCTTCATAGTCAATTCCTTCCTGTTGAGAGAAGCCCCCAGCCACAAATCTTTCCTTATTTTTATCAATGCTTCCTTTTGCTGCAGGTTTGATCTTGTAGAGCCATTTGGAAGTTACCACAAATTTGTCCTTAGGCCTAGGTACGATCTCCCAGACTCCATTTTTCATTATAGATTGATATTCTTCATTCATGGCATCCTTTTATTCTTGGTGATTGTCAGCTTCAAAAGTGGATGACTCTGCTTATATTAGTTTTTTCATGTAGGTTGCATACCCACAATATCGTTTGGGCTTCTTGCTTTCCCTGAATGTACCTTGAGCTGCTCCATGACCTTCTACATCTAGAAGTGTAGACTTCAAATAGTTAGGTATTTTTCTAGTTTTGGGGATTACTGTAGGTTGTATAGGTTCACAAAGACCTTCATCTTCATGATTTGATTCTTCTTCCCTAGAAAATTCTTCTTCAAATGCCAGAATTTCTTCATCATCAGAGCCCATAGGGAGATCCTTTGATTTCTTTAATGCAATACTTTCATCAAATATCACATCTCGAGTGACTTATATTCGATGTCCTTCTTTTATGTAGATCCTATAGGCCTTAGAATAGTTACTACAATCCACAAACATTTCTTTCATGCTATATGGATCCAACTTCTTCCTTTTGTCCTTAGGTATATGAATATAGAAAGTACAACCAAAGATTTAGAGATGATTTACATATGGTTTCTTTCCAGTGAACACTTATTCAGGAGTCTTGTTATCTAGTGACATGTGGGGACTTTGATTTTATATGTATACAACTATCTTAGTAGCTCCACCCCACAAAATTTTTGGTAAATATTGGTCATGTAGAATTTCTTTTACAATTTCTTCATTGGATCGATTCTTTCATTCTGCAACTCCATTTCGTTTGGCATTATATGGGACTATCAACTCTCTATTAATCCCAAACTCCTTACATAAAGCTATGATTTACTTATATGATGTGTATTCTCCTCCATTATCGAATCTTAATATCTTGATTCTTATTTCTGTAAGGTTCTCTACTTCAACTTTGAATTCTCGAAATTTGGTAAATACTTCATCCTTGGGTTTCATTGGGTAAGCCCAAGTTTTCCTCGAATGGTCATCTATAAATGTGGCATAATATAGATGACCTCCAAGTGATGTAGGAGCCATGGGAACACAAACATCGGAATGAATAAGATCCAATATTTATTTTGATCATGAAGTACTGCTTCCAAATGGTCTATTGGTGTTCTTACCCAATGCACACCCCTTGCATACTCCTTCATGACCTTCTTTCTGTTAAGGGATTCCATCTACTATTGAATTTAAGTTGGAAGGATTTTGAAATGGATATGACCGAATCTTCTATGCCAAAGTTCACATTGATGATTTCAATGTAAACTAATTCTTGAGCAAGGGGAGATAACAACCTGTAAAGTCTTATTTCAAGGGGAGAAAATACTCTTCTTATAGATTTTTCAATTAATGAATTCAAAGACCTCTAGAACAAGGCCAATACCCTTCAACACCTATTCCAACCTTTCTGAATGATGTGCTTCCCTTGTCCAAGTCAAAGCCAGTAAAATATATTTCAACAACACAAATTTTACCTTGAGCTTCAGAATTTCTTCCTCTAATGCAGGTTTGAAATTATTTCCCCCTACAATTGCAAATGCATCCACATGCGTGATTGAAATTAGCCTTCCAAGGCCTCCCGAAAACTTCTCTTACATTTCTTCCTTATCTAGGGTTAGTAGGAGACCTAATAGACCCTTCTTTGAGAAAATTTGATTCTCTTCCAATATATAGAGAATTTTGACCTTTAAGCTACAAACCCTAGTTTCTCTTCTTTTTTCACATGCGAGAGAGAATAAGCCCAAACATAATATTTCTTCGTCCTCTTCCTTCTTCACTTGCCTTATATCTCTTCTCCTTTCCTTGAATGAGTGAGTGATGAATGTGTCTCAAGGAGTTCCTCCCTCCTTTATATAGGTTCTTAAAGGTGGATGTGGCTCCTCAAAATAGGTTGACTTCCAATCTAGTAGGCCAACTTGTTCTTGAAGGGTATTTTGACATTTTTAATGACAAAAATAATTTTCTTTACATGTTACAATGTGCGCGATTGGGTCTTAAACTTATGACAATGACTCTTTTGTCTTCTTGACACATGAAAAACCCTTGAAGAACTCAATGGGTGATTGACCTATAAAATAAAAGACATTGAGCATGAAACCCATGCTCCAAAAATAATAATAATAATTTTATTTCATTTTACATTATACAAGATTCAAAAGTACATTTCATATTTATGAAGACCGAACCTTGTTACACATTTTTTAACAAAGGCCAATGTTCCAAAGTATTTTAGAGATAGGCTCAGATTTCATTGTGAGTTTTGGAGCTAGCACCACACATGTAGTAAAGGGGGTTGGATGTGTTAGATTCGAGCTAGAGTCAGGAGGATTTCTGGAGGTGATAAGAATGCTATTTTTTATAGGGTTGATGGTACATGTGTTCTTAGTATTAGCCTTGGAGAATGATTGATATAGAGTTCTTCTTTTAGGATGGACAAGTGCTTATATATTCATAGGGAGTGACCTTGGATGCAACATTAGTGCTTGTAATCATATAGGGAGAACATAAAAGTTGTCGAGACAACCCATGGGTGTATCCAAGGGGATCTTGGATACAAGATTATTGTCAGTTACTAAGAGGGGATAGGTGACTAGGAAGAGTGATTCTTCAGGTACTTGCAACAGACTCAGTTGGTATGCTATGACTTTGATAGATGCTCAGGAGTGTGATAGGACTCCCCAGAGCATGGTTGTTTGTGATAGGTTCTCAAATTAGGTTGCAAGATAGGGCTCAGGGTTAGAGGGAGAATCTTTAGATACTAAGATGGGCTTGGGGATTGATCTTTGTGGAGGAGGTTCTTCCAAAAGTACCACCCTTTCTAAGAGGGAATGTTGAATTTTGTAGCTCGGGTAGTTACTTTTGCATAAGTCTTGTGTCTAGGAGTGCAAAAGTCACCCATATCATCTTAGAAAACTTCCTCTATATTTAGCAAGTTGTTGATGTAACTTAACATACGTTTAACTTAGGAAAAAATACATATTACTATGTTGCCTTATTGAGCTAAAATAAAACTTAGGAAAAGTAATTTATTTAATTTAGTGAATAAGTTTTAATCTTAGTCTTTGATCTCAAGTGAGGCAATTAGGGTTAGGGTTAGGGTTAGGATTAGGATTTTTTCTCATTCTAAAGCTATAAATGCAATAATAAGGTGAGGAGAAGACACATAATAACATCACAAGTTTGAGTGCGACATCTTAGTGAGTGTATCACTAGGTCCAAGAGAGCACAGAGGGGATGGAGATCCATATCTGCAAGAGAAAGCAGATCTACTAGATTAGATTCAATAATATTGTAATATGTAATTGCTCAATTGGGCCATTATCCTAGGATAGGAGCCCAAGTAAGTTCTGGGTTTTTATTAATGAAGAACTAAATTTTTGGGAAAAAATCTATTTATGATTATGTGATTCATATCATAATTTTATTTTGTTGAATTTTATGTGTTAGGAACTTAACAATGTATTTGTTCAATACTTGATTGCTTGGAACTAAATACGGGGTGTTGGGTTTGGGTAAATTCTAACATATCTAAGTAAAGTGGATTATGGGATAAATGCATATGTTATGCCTCTAATACATATAACATATATTTCCAAATTATTGGTGTGAATGTCTTTGGATGCAATTATGAGGATTTTGTGCATTGATGTCATAATGATGTATAGCTTTTGAATGGTGTTGATTACGGGAAAAAAGATACCTACATTACGACTTACATATATATTTATATATTGAATGTATAATTTCAAGCATGTTTTTATTTTTTAAGAAAAAATTGATGTAATACACATAATATTTATATTATGTGTATAGTTTGCCTTTTTAAGAAAAAAAATGATGTGAAAAATTGAAAGGTCTTGTTGGATGAATGTGTTTAAACAACATTGAAAGGAGGGATTTCTTTTTTATCAAAGATATTTTTTGTATCCTTTAATAAAAACAAATTGGGGATTGCAATGGTAACACACACACATATCCTTTCAATGCTATTTAGATACAATCATCCAATAAGATCTTTCGATGTTTTACATCATTTTTTTTAAACAAGAAAAGCATGCTTGAAAAAATACAAACACAACATGTATACATACACATAATTTTAAGCATAACATATGTATCTTTCCTATAATAAACATTTCTCAAAGATGACACAATTGTTGGGAGCTTGACAATACTAAGAGGAGGGGGGGGGGAGGGAGTGAATCAATGTTGTTTTGATGGATCAACTTTTACACCTTTTTCCATTTTCTTTACAATTTATTGAAACATTCATTAGTGAGAAACACATTATAACAACATATCTAATCACAATACAATAGGCATATAACACCTACATAAACCACAAGAAACATATAATCAACAAGGCACATAAAACACCATCAAGCACACGAGGACATCAAATGTTAGGTGGAAACCATTTCGGGAGAAAAACCATTGTACAATTTGTCTTCATCTTCTTCTTATCAATAAATTCTTCTTTTACATCATCCACTATCCACCACCAGTGTGCAAGCTCCAACTTGTGATGCACACGAGAAATTAATTGCTCTAGGCTGCTACTTGATGGAAGCCACCACTTCCACAACTATGTAGGCCCCACCCTGATGGATGCCCTTAAATCCAATAGTTTTTTAGGCCAACACCAAAGCGAAGCCACCACTTGCTAGAAAGCCATAACTCACTACACTGAAGGCCCGAACCTTCAAACTCTTGCGGACCACGTTTCACACATTTTCATGTTGAGACCACTGCATTCTGCTCTGCTCAAACACTTGTAGACCATGTTTCATCTATTTGACACTGGACCCAGAAATACTTCTCTCATTAACAAAAGAGTCTCACTAACTCAAAACTCTATGCAATACAATAAAACACTCACAATCAATCTCTACTCACATAACCAACTCATCAACATGCCTCTTTAAACCCTAACATCACCTGGTGTATCAACAAAACCTATAAGCATCTATACAAACACAACATAATTTGACAAAATAACCCCCATACATTCAAAAACATACTAAAAAATCATGGAAAATACTCTCAATAGTACACATCAACACTCTCTTTTCTCAACCAATACATGACAACTCAATACCCTAACTTGTCATGACAATACATGGGCCATACAAGCTACATGAGAATACAAGACTCTAAAGGCATATGATAATGTATGACAACAATATAATACATGCCCAAAGAAGCTTCATGGAATGATTACAATAATACAAAAATCGTGGTAGTTGATTTAGAACAACTTTCAATAAAGTGTCACTCCTATCTGGTTGTAACAATAGTTAGATCATACACTTTGAGATTGCAACAAAAAATCTCTACCATAGTAACATAGAGGTACACAGGGTCATAAATCTTCCTCACTTCTGAATCACCCAATTCACACTACCTTTCCCACTAGTGACAATTGCACACCACATTGGATTGGCTCAACAAAACAACTAGCAATATATCTTTTCATAGACTCATTCATACAATATATATTGCAGGCTATAAATGGCATCATGTTTTACAATGCTTTTTCCAATTGCACTTACCCTTTGAAGTGAACTTCTTTATTCTTCCAATCAATCCAAGGCATGGCATAATCTAACTCTCCAATCACACCAATACAAAAGGGGTACACATTGTACATTACAATGATCCAACACTATATCACACAATCAACCTCCATGCTAATTATACGATCAACAACATTATGCTACAATAAGAATCTCTCACAATCCAACCTCCAATCCAACTATATCTTGGAATATTTAAAAACGAAAGACCTAGTGATTGAATCAAACTCACAAAAAAACAATATCCAATTCTTTTTTGATGACAAAATCAATGAATAAATATGACCATATCAAGGCAATCAATTTAATCACTACCAGATTAATTAATGAGTTCATAATGATTTAGTGACCAAATAAATCACCAAGTTGGAGGCGTAAAAAACCAGACTAATGCATGACCACTTCAATGATCAACTAGACTTTCAATAGATTTACACCTTGGAGTAGATATTCTTAAATGTTATAGACTAAATCAAGATGGTTTGATCTCATTCATTACCTTGAGAATTTCGCTTTTTTGGAGCTTGTGTATTTCCTTTCTTCACCTACAGGAATGGATGTAGATTATGCATGGAGAAACTGGGTTGTGGATGCTATTTGGAAACTGGAAATCTGAGTTTCCTTCCTTACAAACACCGACCTATCTTTGTTAAACAACATCGATAACTAGATTTAGGGAAACACCAAAAATCACCACCAAAAACTAAAACCACCTGCACCAACAATTCCTTAGACACCCCTGCAACATACTAATCACCAAAGAACATCAACAGTAAAACCAATCATCAGGAACATGCACATGCC
The DNA here is from genome assembly GCA_000404065.3 of Pinus taeda. Lineage (NCBI taxonomy): Eukaryota > Viridiplantae > Streptophyta > Pinopsida > Pinales > Pinaceae > Pinus > Pinus taeda. Next base: position 124,514 of record APFE031701983.1, on the reverse strand, counting down.
ACCAACTTTTTGACATTAATTCCCAACTCAATTGGCTCACTAATGACTATTGACATCAATGCCAACACCATACTACCAACAATTTCCCCCTTTGGCATTGATGGCAACCTACGACCACACACCAAACTGAACATAATTTTCCTTTGAATGGCTGATTTCACTCTCTATTGGTGGTTGGTATCACTCTACCCCTTTGACATTAATGGAAAAGGGTGACCAATCATCGCTAAAACACCATACTAGCACTAACTAAAATCCAATGATATCAAATGTTCTTCGATGAACTATAATCAATTTCCACAATCCTACAAAATAGTCATTAGAACCAAGGAAATCCATTGCTCACACTTGTAGCTCCTACAACAATGCTAATAAGGCCAACACCAAGACCTTCTCCTTTGAAACATGCTCCCCCCTAAACATGTATTCATGTTTGCAATTAACTCCTCCAAGTTGTTGGATACATGAACTTGCTACTACTATATAGGCCTTCTTGGAGCCCATACCTCCTTGCAATATACAAGAGGTTACACAATCTAGACCAAGAATTCACAACCAAACCCATGACCAAAAATATACAATGATACACAATGCAAGTAAAGGGATTAATCATGATAGTACATGGCTTAATCAATAACATATAAGGTTGCATCAATGATAATACATGAATGAAATAGATGCATGCCAAAACTCATGATTCTCTCCCAGGGATGACTAAAACAATGATTACATGACCAATATAACCAATGATGAAAGCAACAATGATATAGGGTTAGATCTTGCACACAAGGGTGCTTACATGACAAAAATACAATGAATCACTTCTAATCATGCCAAAACAATTGACTCTTTCTATGCATGGTTGAAGTAAAATATGCTCTTATATCTATAGCTGGTACAAGGGATTTTCAACCAATTTTCCAATGATAAACAAATACATGCATGGTTGAAACTACATGTTCTTCCAATCATGAATACAATATGGATTTTCTACCAAAAGGAATAAGTGAAAGAAAAAATGAAAATGATTTACAACCCTTGAAACCCTAATACCATGCATATCTACCCTTGAGCTGATTATACCATCCAATCTACATGATGATCATGCAAACCTAATTGGGCATTTTGGCTCTTAGACACACCATGTTGTTGCTACAACTTTTAGTCATGTCTTCTTCATGCCTCTATGTTGTTTCCATATGCTCCCCCTAAGACCATGTGAGCCTCACATTATTATTCTGTGGTCTTTTGTGAATATGTCTAAAAATAATGGCTATAGTGCGGACAAACCTCTATTTCACTTTCTGTTGCTTTTTCTTCTTCCACACTTGGGTAGGATGTTTTCTAATATGCACATTCTCCTCTAGTTTTCAGCTATGTCTACTCTAAATAAGCTTCTCCTTTTGCCTAATTTGTCTTGTGAAACTAGAAAACTTTTAGTCTATAGCAATGTGACCAATATTTTGACAAATATAAAACCTCACATGTCCAAGATATTAGGCAAGAGGGTCATATTTTCTACTGGTTACATCATTTATATATCTTGCATTGATCATGTTTCTACTCCATCGACGAGATTTGCGATCAGCGTCCATGTGGCCAAATAAATAACAGGAAAAACAATAACCATTAAATGCATTTGTATACCTAAAAGCTGTTGCTCTCCTTGGCTGCCCATATTGTTGCACACTCTGTTGATTAGGTCTTAATGATCTTCTCCTACAACTAGTTTCATGTCCAAAATTATGGAAAATGTTGCATTCAATCTCATCCATCAAGGGATCAAAGGGGTTTTGACTCCTTCTTTGAAATCTTCCAACTTCAACTCTAGGAGTGAATTGTCTTCTTGACATAGGTTCTCCTCTAGGTTCTCTTGTCAGTTGTTTTTGGATTTGCTGCTTCTTTATTCATTTCTTATTTCTCACATTGCCACAATTTCCTGCCACATGATTTTTAGGTTCCACATTATTATTTATGCTTTCCTGTGATCTAGACTCTCACTTCTAAAAACCAATGCCATATATATTCTAGGGAGATCTTTGGATACTAGGGATGTTGTCCAAAACCTTGGTTCTCTTTTCTTGTTTCGATTGGTTTTTCTTTCTTTTCTAGCTCTTTTCTCATTGCAAATACCTCATCATCAAGCATTTTAACTCGACCCTCTCCCTCTTTCAGTTGGATGCCCATGGCATCCTCCATTCTTTTAGACTCTTATAGATGGGTCTTCATGTTGATAATTTCTTTTGTTAGATCAACCTCCTTGACATAAAAAATTGTAATAAATTTTCTTAGTCTCTACACATAGTTGTTAACCTACTTATGTCAAGAGTTAGCTTATCTATTACCACCATAAATGACTCAAGTTTAGCTTTAAGAATCATCACATCATCCTCTTGAATGGTTACAACCGAATGGATACCATTAGAAATATGTAATGCATAAATGATAAGTAACTCATAATTGATACCTTCAGATCCATTCTGGTGCAATACATATATTTCTTGATTTTTTTGATTTTTTTTCTTGATGATCAACTGAACTCGCACAAGGAGGATGAACCTCATTGGATCCCGATTCTTTCTTCTGAGAGGCCTTCTTATTTTTATTCTTATTGATCTATCCATTGTTATTACTAGTATCTCCTCCATAAAAGATCTGCAATATGTCCCATATGTCCTTTGCATATGTTAAATCTACTATCTTTTCCAAATCTGCATTATGAAGATTGTTGTAGATCACACATTTCGCTTAATCATTCAACCAATAGATTTTAGTTGTGAGGGGATCTTTTCCATATATTTCACATACCAACTTGCAAACATCAGATCCATAATTTATCAACTTTAAATTTATTGTATTTTATTTTTTTTTTTTTTTTTTTATTTGAAGTAGTTTACAACACTGAGGAGAGACATACCTTGTTGATCCATCATTAAAAAAATTGTAAAATTTTACTGGATCTGCCTTCCAGAAATCAAGTTGCACTTACTTTCGTATCAATTTTTGGGAGCTTGAAAGTATTGAGAGTGGGGGGTGGGGGTGGTGTGAATCAGTATTGTATCGATGGATAAACTTTTACACATTTTTTCCTTTTCTTTACAATTTATTAAAACATTCATTAGTGAGCAACAAATTATAACAAGAAATATAAGCACAATATAATAAGAAAATAACACATGCATAAACCATGAACAACCTAGAATTCACAAGGAACATAAAACACCATCAAGCACATGAGGACACCAGATGTTAGGTAGAAACCCTTATGGGAGAAAAACCTCCATGCAATTTATCTTCATCTTCTTCTTATTAGTAAATTATTCTTTTACATTATCCACTAACCACCACTAGTGTGCAAACCTCGACTTGGGATGAAAATAGAAACCACTTTCTCTTGGAAACTACTTGATGGAAGCCACCACTTCCACAATTATATAGGCCCCAACTTGATGTAGACCCCAAACTACTAGAGGCCACTACCTCCAATAGTTTCTTAGGCTACCTCCAGAAGGAAGCCACCACTCCTTGAGTACGCCACCACTTGCTAGCAAGCCACAACTCACTACACTGAAGGTAGAAACCTTCAAACTCTTGTGGACCAAATTTCACATATTTTCATAATGGGCCCACTATACTCTGCTCAAACACTTGTAGGCCTCGTTTCATTTATTTTCACACTAGACCCACAAATACTTCTTCACTCATCAACACAAGACTCTCACTGACTCAAACCTATCTGCAATACAAACAACTACTCACAATATATATCTGCTCACAAAACCATCTCATCAACACGTCTCTTCAAACCCTAGCATCACCTAGCATCTTAACAAACCATAGCAACACTATATAAACACAACATATTGTGGCTACATAACCCCCATACATTCAACAACATACTCAAAACTCATGGAAAATGCTCTCGGTAATACACATCAATACACTCTTTTCTCATCCAACACATGGCTTCTGAGGATCAGCTGGCAAGCTTGGCCAGTTCAATTTTGGAGCTCTCTCATTATTCTCTTTCTCCCTCTCTCTCTCTCTCTCACACACACACACACACACTCTTGGACACTCAGAGTTTATTGGAGCACTCTTGGAGGAGTGTGACATACTTGGAGTTTTGGGACAAGAAGGAAAAGAAAGAGTATGAAAGCACAAGAGGACATCAGGATCAATAAATACAGTGGGATTTTCTTGTAGGTACTGAGTTGCATGTATGTTTTCCTCACTATTTTTGGCATGCATGGAATATGCATGTGGATTATTGGTCATGAATTGTCACTGGCATGGATGATTTCTTGGATTGACAGTGGATTTCCTAGCCTTTCCATTTCCTGGATAGCCAGGGAGATTGTGGGTTTATTTCATTATTTTTTTTTGGTTGGTTCTCATGTTTCCTTAGCTTGGGTTGAGTTATTAGTTCCTAGAAGCCCTGGTTGGACAACTGCTTTGGAAGCCCTATAACAGCTTGGGTTGAGTTACTAGTCCTGGAAGCCTTGGTTGGACAAATTCTCTGGAAGCCCTTCCTGGGTTGAGTTACTAGTCCTAGAAGCCTTGGTTGGATAAATGCTCTCGAAGCCCGACAACAACTGTGGGTTGAGTTACTAGTCCTGGAAGCCTTGGATGGAACAAATGCTCTGGAGCCCTAGAAGGCTTGGGTAAAGACCAATCTGATGATGGTTTTGTGATGTCTGACCGTGAGGTGGAATCACTGTTTGATGGGTTGAGGTGGTTTGGCCTCTGGAAGCCTTGGATGGTTTTGGATTGATGTGTTCTATTAGATCCCACATTCAAACTTGGAATATGGCACGGGGGTGAATGGCTGAAGAGAGATTTGTCTCATCCATTCTACGGTTAGGTGGAATGTGGAAGCCCCATCCCGTGTTTGGATTTTGCATCATGAATATGAGGTTATTTATCCTTATTACCCCATGAGTATTATACTAGTTGATATGTGGATTCTATGGCCATTGTATCCTTGGTGTTTCTTTTGTTATTATGATGGTTATGAATATGTATTATGACAACGACTATGTATGGCTCCCATCACGTTTTTTACTTGTATATGAATGAACAATGTATCTATGGCGTAATTGATGAAATTGTAGCTAAATTGATAAGGAAACAATGTCTCTTAGTGATTCTTAGTGAAGTACGAGACCCCTATGCTCAGATATATTATTTACACCTGTAGATTACATATTCATGATATGTTTGAAGAAAATCCTATCATGGCTAGTAGGGTCTAGTTGAGGTCTTATTCAAGTAATTGCATTCGTACTATCATTTCCTAGTTATCTTACTTATCTTAATCTGTCATTCAATTCTGGGTAGTGACCTGGGCTATGGGCCCGAAAAAGGGGCTCAAATGCCAGGGACAATGGCAAAACAATGTGCAAAATAGTTTGTGGATGTTGGATTGCAAGCCTGTGAAAGCATCCAGAGGTCCAAGGATGCTGACATGCCCATAGCATGAGAGCGTCCAGAGGTCAAGTGGTCGAAAAGCTAAGTGGGACCTAGGGGTTGGTTGGCAGAAAGGTTGGATTGGTTCTTGAGGGTCCTAATGTTGATGTTGAATGTTTGTATGGTGTGTTTCCATCGGTTCCACTTCCTTAGTGTGACTTAGGAGGTCGATTCATATCATAGTGGCATCTCATCGCATGTTTACCTTGGCTGGATGGTTGTTTGGGTAGATGTAGGAAGAGGGTGTATCAGAGTGGCATCACAACGTGGTTCACCCCTCGAACTAGATGGGCTCTTTGTTGGTCATGCATTCATGTTGGTTGTAGATGTGTTGCTTATGCTTGTAGTCCATGTGCTTGTTGCATTTGCATGGCGTTGATCATAGTTGTAGTGATGTCGTCATGTAGAAGTTGATGATTTTGTTGTTGGGATGCATTAGTCATGAATGCATGTCAGTTGTATATGCATTTGTTAGGCATATAGGTGTCTATATGTTGTTATGCATGCATTGTCATGGTTATGGTTATGCATGTATGGTAGGTCAGACATGCATTGTGAGGTCATTGTATGAAAGTAGGTAATCATGATGCTATTTGTATGTTATGATGATAATGTGTTAGCTAAGATAGAGTAGGAGATGAAAATCATTAAAGTGAAGTTTCCGCATTGGACCTCAAGGCAAGAGCACATCGGCATACAGGTTTGTATGTTAGGCATGCAGGTATGTAGGTTAAGGATTGTTATATGCATTATGGTTATGTGTATGCCTTTCATTCTATTGAGGTTATGGTTACATACATGATAGATGTTAGTTGATTAGTGTAGTGATATGCTCATGTGTCAGATAGTCATGAGTGATAGTAACCTTTAGTTGTATGCATTATTGTTGTTGCTATATGATAGTTAGCTTGATGATTATGTTATATGTTGTTGATAAGCATGATGTCTAACTTGTTGTTGTTATATGCTAGTAACTTGATTATTAAGTTTATTACAGTAAGATATTGATGTTGTATGTACCGTGCTAAATTGGATTTACCAATGCAAATGGTTAGGGTTATGACATTCAAGTACGAGTTAATACATTGTGATATTATGTCATACTAATCTAGACTAACTATGCATATGTGATTGTTATGCATGAATGGAAAATGTTTATAAGATTATGATGTGAACATGTTAGTTGGTTACTATTATGGATATCATGATCCTATTTATGTTTGAGTTCATATGTCATGAAGTTATATCATGCTAATTTGGATTGATTGTACATACAAGATAGCCTCCCCTAAGATACATTAAGGTATGAGTTTGCTTATGTCGTGTATTTGGTGCTTGACTATTTGATTATGTCGTCTATTAAATGTTTCAATGTTTTGTTAATTTTTCATAGGGAGACATTGTTATTTTCTATGATAGTTGCATTTCATTATAAATACATTAAGTTCACCCCATATCATCACTATATTATTCAGATCTACACCATTATACATCAGCATATGCAATTACATAGAAAGAAACAACATCACCATCATCATCGATGTAGCAGAATATAAAATGAAAAGTAGAAGAAGGAATGAACACACATAGAGACACCACGATTGGTATGAGACCATGCAAAACCCATTATGGGGAAAACCCTTGCAAATCTTCTTCTACTTAGATCATCATCAAATGATGCAGAAAAAGAGAGTACAATGATCCATAACTTTATCAATCCAGAAAAACAATAATGATATATATGAGACATATAATCATGTTAGGAATCAAAATCATCATACTGATGGTTGTAATGTGTTGTCACAAATTGATGTCACTGTGCCGGACACCGTTGAATACTATTTTCACTGTTAATGAGCCTAATACATATGTTTACAATAGAAAATAATAAATCATATCTACAGATCTACAGATTTGTATAACAGTAGAGAGGAACTCAGATCTACCTGATCACTGAATTCAACTAAAACCAAGATGCCAAACCCTAGATATGAACTCAAGTCTCTCTCATCCAAACTGTCTATGTGAGACTGAAACTTCAGGGTCGCTCTCATCAATACAATATGTGAGTGACTGTGACTAAATATTCACTCCCATGAGGTCTCTATGCGTGTGACTCTGGAATTTAACTGTGAAGATCCAAAGTGTCTCCCTTGCTAAGCTGTGTGAGCGGCCGGCAAGCCAAATTCGTACCCTCACTGAGTTGTGCTAGCGACCAAGATGACAGGGTCGCTCCCAGGGTTACCTGGTGCGAGCGATTGGGGACCAGAACCTGCCAATCTGCTTTTGAACCCATAGTTTCTCCCATAAGCCTCTATGCCAGAATCCAAGGGTCTATAGTCACTCTCGTAGGTTGTGGATCAGTGAACAGAGACCAAAATTCCTTGTTCTGTGCCAGCGACCAATATTCAGAAGACCCTAACCTAGAGTGAACCTTTCACCTATGATTTTAGACCCTTGAGTGAACTCCTTCAGAGAACCTATGCGAACCAAGATAAAAGAAAAGAGAAGATGTGTCCAAATGATCTTGAGGTCTCTTCTATTTATAGGATTTCCTGAGGGGTCACTTGGGGTTAAGACTGACCCAAGCAGTCACTCATGTGGTTAGGGCCGACATATTCCATAATACATTTGTGAATAAAATAAATCATAACTCAACTTCCATTAACCAAATTGGGTGATCTTGAGTTCGATTTTTGTCCTCTCGAAAACAAGAATCTAATGAAATCATTATATCTGTAATTTGAGTTGTCCAAGATGGAATTTTACAACAGTTGAAAAATTAACACTCCTTCTCAACCAAGGAAAATTCCACCTACCAATATCTATCCATCGAACAATATGCCATTCTGGAATCTTTGAGTGTCATCACAAATCACCATGGATCATATTTTCATGTAGTCATCATTCCATGTCCATATCAAGTGTCTTATAATCACAAATCATTATTGTACATCTCAATCTATACTTTGCTTATTCTTGTTTATCTCTTGATTATTCTTGCTCGTACGTTGATCATTCTCAGATCTTAGAAGAAGAAGAATTTGTTAGCGAAGGGGAGATCAAGCTACCATCCTCTATGCATTAAGTTGCTATCTGGAATCTCTACTAGTAGGCTACTCCCTGGAATATCATCATCAATCGTCATCAGAGAGCATATCATCAAGGAGCACATCTCAACCAGGAACCACATTAGGGAGAAATAACTTCCACCCATACCGAGCAATAGGATAACTTGTCACACAGGGGAGTAAACCCTCGACCCTGGATCACACAGGGGAGTACACCCTCGACCCTAGAATTTTATCGGGGAGCTTTACCCTCGACCCAGAATCTTATTGCCTATTGATCTTCCCATAAATGGCCCTGAATAGTCATGTAGTAGAACACCTATAGAAAAATCAACTTGGGTTTTACACCCCTAGTACATTCTCAACTCGTTGGCCAAAATGAGGAGCGATATTCCCATCAAGATGGCCTGCTTGAAGGTATGATGCCAACTAGGGTATACTCTACAAAGACCAAGAGGGGAGCAACATTCTCTGACCCTCTAAAGATAGGGGAGCAACATTCTTCTACCCTAGGTAACATATAGGGTAATTCCCTATTGTCCAGAGTTCCCTCAACCCTAGGATCCCTCTATCTCAATTACTCACCCTAGGAGCTCAAGCAGGGTAGGAAGAGTTTGCTCAGTGTCCTCGATTAGCACCGCTCTCATCATAAACTTGTCTCAATATAAAGTGTTTCCTATTCATACAGAACATCAAATCAAATATCTTATCGGATCATATATAATCATATGAATCACAGAAGGATACCATAGTCGTCCTCCTTTTCATAGAGGTACCAACCATAAGCCTGAGATTGTTTCGAATAGCTGCATTGTCTCAATATATGAGATTACCTTAGTCCCAACTATAAATATGGGACTTATTTCCAATTAGATCATCACAATGTATCCATGGTATCCATGTTATATCCAGATCATGATCAAGAAAATCTCTAAGGAGCCTTTGTATCTTGCCTCACAGCTAGCCATGCTAGCAACATCATGATCAACCTTGGTCATGTTATGGACCTCTCATCGAAGATATCATGGAAGATCACATACTAAAGAAACATCCAAATGTTATTATCGGGAATAATCTCAAATATAAATAATACATCTATGCATATACATATCATAGGAGAAATATCACATTCTCAAAATAGAACACCTCATGCAGATCTTTCAAAACATGGTCGAGGACAACTCTATGTGAGTGAAGAAACTCACTAATGAATTCATTAAGCTTCTATGCACATCACACATATACAAATGGATGTTCAAAATGGAACATAAATGCTTCAACCGTCGGATGCCATGTCAAGTTCAACAACATCTTGAACTTCAAATTAGAGTATCCAAGGATTTTCATTTTCATTATTAAAAACATTTTCTAATAGCTTTGCAATATGGAATTTCTTTCTGAAATTCCATAAATCACTTCATCATGCCACCATACATTATTTCGGGCTTCATAATCCATCTCCCTCTGATTAGATCATCATAGTCTCATCACTTGTCACAAGTAGATCATCATGATATAAAACCAAAACCATAATCAATATCAAAGCCATACCTTGGAACTCAACATGCTGAATTTATTAGATAACTTTCAAATCTAGACATATCTGGAGTGCAATTCTCTAAGAATAGTGCCTTTCTATGCCAACATAATCATCCTTACATAACTCAATGTTGTACCATCAACAACAAATTCAACTCATCAAAGTTTAGAAGCCAAATCACGACCATTATCAAAGTCAATAATTTCAACCAGGAGACAGGTGGAGCTCATATCAAATCATGACTTCATCATGCCCACTAGTTGTAATCAGTCATCCAATATCAACCTGAACTTTATCAAGTCATTCTCATAATCATAATACAAGTCATCCTGTCACTAGGTGAAAATGGATACACCAAGGATGAATCATGCAAGTTCTATTTTCATGTTGAATCATAACTATCGTTATTTCAACCATTGTGATAAGAATAAGGAGACTAATCTCCAAATACCCACATAAGTCATCTTGCCCACGTAACATCAATATCATGGAAAATCAACAATCATCAAATCATATCACTAGACCTCAGGTCAAGTCCAAATTTTCTATCGTAGAGAGATCTATAATCAAAGCATTTCTCAATCATCAATTCAAGGTCATTGTCAAGCATCATGACAAAACATTGTTCATATATATCAGTAAGCCAAATCATGCCAACCTCATGTAGCACACACATGGTGATATATCTATAAGTATGTCTCAGTTACCTGAAAACACAAGTTCAGTCTGCATGTTCATGTTATGGAAAACATTAAACATTTTATTGCTAGTAGATCTTGTTGTTATCTGCAATACATCCATGGTACTAATATCTTCGAGGTGACCATCTGATTTCATGCACAATATGTCATTATATGATCAAGAATTTAACTCAATAACTTCATAAATTTGTTAACATTAGTAGAATATGAGAGGAACATCATGACTCGGAGTTTACACAACATTTAGAAAGATTCAGATGATGGTCAACAACAGTTAGACCTATGGTCGCTATCTTCAGGTTAGCATGAGAGCGAATTTAGCTGTCTGGACATTGTCCAGGCCTTAGCATGCGTGCAACCAGGGATGAAATATCCTAGATCTATCATTGCAACCAGAGCATAGACCCTAATTTTTGAATGGGATTCATATCTAAGACCCTGCTGCAGATAAAATTGTTAGATGCACATAAATAATACTTCAACAACATATAACACAAATACTAACAAGGGTAAGAATCTTGAGAGGTGATTCTCCCTCTGACTAGGGATCTGCATCATTCATCTTCATTCATGTAAGCAACCCGTCTCTACTAGAGTCATGCAACATCAAATCAGTTATATCATAAACATATGTCTATTAGCATCATGACATCAATCTTTCATCAAAGGCTTAGACTCAAAACAACAGATAGATCTCAAAGATTATGAACACAATAGAACTTTCTACCAAGTCTCGACATCATATTACTGCATCTAGTTTAACCATATACCATCAAGACAAGGTAGTAAGAGACCTGGAATATCAATCTTACACTTGTACCTCTCACATGCACTTCATGACCAATGAGATCAGATTAGGTCATTCAATAAAGCTTTATCAAAATAACAAGAGTGTCAATCACTCTTTCCATATGCTTTCATCATGCTTATCACAAGAGTTACCAATAGGATCATGTATAGGAGTCAATGAACTATATTTCTATATGAAATCCATCATGCCAAGTATCATTTTCTAGATCCAAGGTGATATCCTTATTTATAGGATCAAGATATCCAATGGATAGATCATAGATGTTAGCCAAACATCAAGTGTATCAACGTATCAACATTAGATATCCTCAGAGAATTCAAGAAGTTCAAAATGTTCAAATTTTAATCATAGGAAAAATAGATCCAAGTCACTTTCATATACATGTATGAGCCATTAAATAAAGAGGCATTCTCATCATACCTTAAGGCTTACCGAGTCAATAACTGAAACACAAGATACCATGCATACCTTGTGGCATTCAAATACCTGAGCATCTGCTCATTAGACATAGGCTGCATGAAAAACTTTGTCATCTTTTCATCAAGTACCTCTTTGTCTCTTTCTAGATTTGCATCTCAAAATGATCTTCAAGAAGTATCTACACATCTCATCTCGTCAAGGAAGTTAGAAACATCTATATACTCAAATACATATGCAGGAAGTACAAGAAATAAACATAATCATCATATCCATAAGTCTAACAAGTAAGAAGCATCATAATTCAAGAAATACTTATCTTCAACGAGAGGTGATCTTCTCCCTCTTGAACCAATCTTCAAGAGCCATCAATGTCCATGGTCCAGATACCAATTTTCTCTTCAAGTATCCAACTAGATCTGCTAGGGATTATCCTATCTAGGGCTTGAGCATCTTCACATTGACTAGGATATATCATATGGTTTCCATAAACTAGGGTTTTTTCTTCAACCCTAACCTCATAGAATCCATCAAATCCTAGTCATCAAGATGCCTAGGGTTTTCTTAAAACCCTATAATTATTTTAGGTCTCCACCATCCTCTTCTTGCTTCCATCAATGGTGTTATCATTGAGGTGATCTCCATGGATTTTCTTCATCCCAACTCTGATACCATGTTAATTTTTCATAGGGCGACATTGTTCTTTGCTATGATAGTTGAATTTCATCATAAATACATTAAGTTGACCCCATATCATCATTACATTATTCAGATCTACACCATTATACATCAACATATGAAATTACATAGAAAGAAACAAAGTCACCACCATCATCAATGCAACAGAATATAAAATGAATAGTAGAAGAAGGAATGCACACACATAGAGACACCAAGATTGGTCTAAGACTAGGGAAAAACCCACTATGGGGAAAACCCTTGCAAATATTCTTCTTCCTAGATCGTCATCAAATGATGCGGCAAAAGAGAGTACAATGATCCATAACTTTATCTATCTAGCAAAACAATAATGATATATATGAGACAAATCTAATCATGTTAGGAATCAAAATCCTCATACTGATGGCTATAATGTGTTGTCACAAACTGATGTCACTACCGTGTACTGCTATCACTATGCCAAACACTGTTGAATATTGTTGTATACTGTTGTCACTGTCAATGAGCCCAATACATATGTTTGCAGTAGAAACTAACAAATCATATCTACAAATCTACAGATTTGTATAAAAGTAGAAATGAACCTAGATATACCTGATCACCGAAGTTGAATAAAACCAAGATTATAAACCCTAGATCTGAACTCAGGTCACTCTCATCCAAACTGATTGTGTGGGACTGAAACTTCAGGGTCCCTCTCATGAATACAATATGCGAGAAATTGTGACTGTAGAGTTGCTCCCATGAGGTCTCTATGTGTGAGACTCTATCATTGAAATGAAAAGACCCAAAGTTGCTCCCTTGCCAAGTTGTGTGAGTGTCCGACAAGCCAAATTCACACCCTTGCTGAGTTGTGCTAGCGACCAAGATGACAGGGTTGCTCCCAAGGATACCTAGTGCAAGCGACTGGAGACCAGAACCTTCCAATATGCGTCTGAACCCATAGTCACTCCCATAAGCCTTTTTACCATTGTCCAAGGGTCTATAGTCGCTCTCATAGGCTAGTGTGCCAACGACAAGGGACTGGAATGCCCTGTTATGTGACAGTGACCAAGATTGAGAACACCCTAACCTAGAGCGAACCTTTCACCTATGATTTCATACCCTTGAGTGAACTCCTTCCATCGAACCTATGCGAACCAAGAGAAAGGAGAAGATAAAATGTGTCCAAATGATATTGAGGTATCTTCTATTTATAGTATTTCCTGAGGGGTCAATTGGGGTTAAGACTGATCCGAGTAGTTACTCATGTGGTTAGGGCCAAACCATTCCATAATACGTGTGAATAAAATAATTCATAACTCAACTTCCGCTTAACCAAATTGGGTGATCTTTAGGTCGATTTTGGTCCTCTTGAAAAGAGGAATCTAATGAAATCATTATATTGGTCATTTGAGCCGTAAAATGTGGAATTTTACTGCAGTTACAAAAATGAACATGTTTGGTGTCTATTATGTCGTCTAGTTGATTTATCTAACATGGTACGTTTATAGTTGGTTGAATGTTTGATGAATTTCATAATATGAGTATGCGTTAAAATGATCTTGTTTCAATATGGGTTTAATAACACATATGTGTTGAGATAGTTGATATGTACTTGAGTATAAGTAGGTGATAGTTGTAGCATTATGTCTAATGACTATGAGTTGTCTATGTATTACGACATGATTGTTAGTCTTCGTAAAGGTTGATTTCAAGTTTATAGATATGATTATATTTATATTTGGAATATGTGGTAGGCACAAGTGAGCAGTTACAGGGTAACATGCTTGGTATTAACATGACAAGGTAACAATTGATGTGTTTATATAACTAAGAATTAGGTGATGTGATAGTACATAGTAAGACTCAGTGGAAGCACGGTAAAGGTAAAAGAAAGGAATTGGAAATAATTCCATTGGCTATGTGTGGAAACCCTAACTCCAAATGAATGAGTTCTTTGTATACAAGAAGTATTCTTAACCTTGATTTTTTCCTAAATTATGTGGATATGTGTTATATTCATGGACATGTATTTGACAGGTATATCAGATGGTGTCTAATTATAGCTATATCTGTCAAGGGAATTGGAGTCCCTTGAGTGATGGTGTGGATGTGTTTAGTTGCAAGACAACATGCTTGGCACAACAAGGTAAGGTCACCAGTGTATTGTTATGTTTATTTATGCACTGACAGTTATGTGTTGTTGGTAGTATGATGTAAGGGACTGAATGGAAAAGAGGCTGCCATGAAATCTTGAAGAAGGCTTAGGTTGAGATTTCCCATGGAAGGACTAGGAACCATGGGGACTGAGTCATGGTATCTGTTGTCAGTCTTGTGCTTTCGGCCTTTTGGTGATTTGTTGTGCTTGATTGCAGTTTTGTTTGCATCTTGTGCATGGCCATGCCACTTTGTTTGTGGTGTTGTATTGTTATTGGATTCCTCTTACTTGGTTCTTGGTATTTCCTTTTATGTTTTGAGAGTATTGGGGATTGGTTAGGGAAGAAGGAAGTTAATGGAGCTCAGGGAGAGTTGTGCGGTACCCAACATGAAATGTATGACTCAGATGAAGCCAATGCATGTGCAAGGGTAGTTGAAGGCAAGAGTATGACAACCAATCAGATTGGTTGGGCCCATTGGGGTAAATAGACAATGACAAGACAATCATGGGAAAGGTAATCAAGAAAGGTAAGGTGAATGGATTTGACACGTCATATGCCTTGGCTATGTTGGGAATTGTTGTTCTTGATGTTGCACATGTGTTGCATGCATAAAGGGAGTTCTCTTAACCTTGACCTTATAATATCTAGTAATTACGTTGTGATCATGATTATCCTGATGTTTATATATGTATATATGTATGTATGTATGTATGTTGTGTCTGACAGGGGCGTCATGGATCATGGTTGTTTAATGTTAATGTTTATACATATGTATTGTGTATCTATGTTTTTTTCTGACATGATCATGATTGTTTTGTGCTAATGTTTATGTATATGTGTTTATGTATCTATGTCATTGTTCGACAGGGTTGTCATGGATCATTCTTGTGGAGGAATGATTGCTTATGAAAGTGAATGACATGAAGAGGCTCTTGGTTTATGAGGAATCTAGTGGGAAGAGTAGTCATGGAAAATATATGAGGTCAGTATCGTGCAGTTATGAGTTGATATTATGTGATTATTTAATGTCTATGTTATGGATAGGCTAAACCAAAGGATACACCAGTGAAATGAAATCAGTGTGGTCTGCGACATGTTGAGACAAGCATGGATAAGACACTGGAAGCAAGGTTACTTGGTAGAGACAATGTGGTTTTGGATGTGTGGTACTACTATTGTGCATATGTTGTACATGTTACATATGTGATGTTGTGCGCATGTGGTGTTGTGTATATATAGTGTGTGTACATGTTGTTTATGCAATGATTATGTATAAGGTGGTATAGATAGTGTTGTGTGAATGTTGCATATGTAGTGTTGGGTATAGATGGTGCTATGTACATGTTGGATATGGGGTGTTGTGTACATATTGTATTGTGCACATGACGGATATGCGGTGTTGTGATCATGTTGGATATGCAGTGTTGTGTACATAGGGTGCTATCTACATGTTGTATATGCAATGCTATGTACATATGGTGTTGTGTGATTGTTGTACATATGGTGTCGTGTGCACGATTGTACAAGTGATGTTGTGAGAATGTGGTGTTGTGTACATGTGGTGTTGTGTGCATATGGTGTTGTGTACATGTCGTGCATGTGATGTTGTGTACATGTGGTGTCATGTACATGTCATGCATGTGGTACTATGTACACGTCGTATTGTGTACACATTGTACAGGTGGTGCAATGTACATGTGGCGTCGTGTACATATTGTGCAGGTGGTGTCGTGTACATGTGATGTTGTGCAAACGTTTTGCATGTGGTGTGGTGTACATGTGGTACTGTGTACATGTTATACATATTATACTCATGTACGTGTGGTATGGTGTGCATATCATACATGTTGTGTTGAGGGCATGCGATACTATGTATGTGCATTATGTAGTCGTGTTATTGTGAAAAGTGTATTCGTTTTGTTGTGATCTATGTACATATATTTATTGTGTTGTACATCGGGTGTAGGTGTATGTATTTTGTTGTGGTGTACACTGAATGTAGGTGTATGTATTGTGTTGTGTTGTAAATCAGATGTAGGCTTATGTATGTGTTATGTCATACATCGGGTGTAGGTGTATGTATGTATTGAATTGTTTCATACACCGGGTGTAGGTGTATGTATGTATTGAGTTGTTTCATATACCAGGTGTAGGTGTATGTATGTATTGTGCTGTGTCATGCACTAGGTGTAGGCACATGCATTGTGTTGTGTTCTACACTAGGTGTAGGTGTAGGCATTGTATGTCAGGTGTAGGTGCATGTATTGCATGGGGTGGTATGCTGTGTGTGGTTATATGTGTGGGATGCACACTATGTGTATGTGAACATGGTTGAGTAGAAGGCATTGGGTGTTGTCGAGTGTGGCAACCAATTTAGAGTGCGTATGGAATAAGGAAAAAGGTAGAAGCTAAGGATTGATTATTTTTATTTCAGTTTTATTATGTATCTGATCTATGATTCTAATTTATGATGGTTACATGTAAGTTATGACTTTGATCTATGATGCTTGTGTTTTGAGGTAACCCGATGTGATATATTTATACATGATTATTTGGTCAAATATGGTAGTTTGACTTGCTGTGACAGGAAGTAAACAAGATTTTAAGTGCACCTTATTGACGAGCTACCAATGAGGTATGATTTGAAGTTATTTCAATTTATTTTGAATCTAATGGAAATTATGTGCTTGGTACAAGAAAGTAGAAATGCTAGGTTGGGTGATTTAAACTGGCTGCAAGAGTTAGAAACAACAACAAAAGGAATTAGAACAGGCAAAAATATGTTGGTAAAGCAATTCAGGAGCATGGGCATTATGGTACATGGGTACCCAATAGTGTCTATTGATTTCCATGATCATGCTATGACGAGTATGATGGTTTTAAGGTAGGGATATGCCTTGGATTTTGTATCTTCTGATGCGAGGAAGCCTTGCCCAGGGATGGACTGCTTGGGATGGGGGTGCCAGCAGAACTTGGAAGGTGTGTGACTGCATAGAAGGGGGTGACCAGATTTCTTGAGGGACTGTGTAGCAGAGAAGGGAAGGTTGGGGATATATTTGTTTTGGTCATTAACATTTCTAGATGGAATCAAATGCACATTGGGAGTGCACCCTGGAACAATGAGTTGATAACTATTCACTGAAAGGAAAATGGTGCATGATTATAGTGATGGACATTGGATTCAGATTTGACCTTGTAGTGGATTATGGAATTCCTGGGAAGGAGGTGAATCCTGGTATTAATTTGAGGGTGGAGGTGTAAGCCTCTGGATTCCCTTGTTGCAGATGCAGGCATCATATCCTTTTATTTTTTGGTCGACCAAATGTGCATATGTGTGTATTATTGTAAATACTCTATCGAGTTAGTTTATAAAGCTCCATAGACAGTATGATTATTTGTTGGTTGAAGCAAACGTGTATAAGTATATGTGGATTTTAAACACCGTAATGAGATGTGTTATAAAGATCCAATAAATGATATGTTTGTCATGTTTTAGCAGATGGTCATTGTAAATACTGCAATGAGTTGTTTTATAAAGCTCTATGGGAAGTATGTTTCATTTTCAGTAGTCTTGCTAGTTATAAGTTCCATTAAACATCAAGGATAGTGTTCCCCAAGGGGGAGGGTTCTGTAACAACCATGGTTAAAAATAAATGTAAAAAATATACAAGACCACAGTTAATGGGACATGTATTCCAAGCTGAATGGTGGGAAAAATCATCCTAGTGGGTGTCCATTCAGTTTATTAGGGCTAAATGAAATTGGAAAAGGATTTGGAAAGGCATGAGGAATTTATTGACATTTTATTTATGAAAATAATGGAAATTAGGAGAAAAGGAAGGTGAAAGGTCACAGGTTACATGTGAGGAGAAAAATGAAGAAAAAAATGGAAAATGAAGAAAACAGAGGCCTCGTTAATAAAAAGGCATCTGAGGACCAGTTGGAGAGATTGGTCAGTTCATTTTTGGAGCTCTCTCATTATTCTGTCTCTCTCTCACTCTTTGACACTTAGAGTTTCTTGGAGCACTCTCGGAGGAGTGTGGCATACTTGGATTTTTGGGGAAAGAAGGCAAAGGAAGAGCAGGAAAGTGCAAGAGGACACCAAGATTAGAAACTACAGTGGGATTTTCTTGCAGGTACCAAGTTTCATGTATGTTTTCCTCACTAGTTTTGGCATGCATGGAATATGCATGTGGATTATTGGTCATGATATATCACTGGCATGGAGGAGTGCCTGGATTGATAGTGGATTGCCTAACCTTTCCATTTCCCGGATAACCATGGATATTGTGGGTTTATTTCCTTGTTTTGTTTTGGTTGGTTCTCATGTTTCCTTAGATTGGGTTGAGTTATTAGTTCCTGGAAGCCCTAGTTGGACAAATGCTTTGGAATCCCTATAACAGCTTGGGTTGAGTTACTAGTCTTGGAAGCCTTGGTTGGAAAAATTCTTTGGAAGCCCTTGGTGGGTTGAGTTACTAGTCCTGGAAACCTTGGTTGGAAGAAACGCCTTGGATCCCTGGAAGGCTTGGGTAGAGACCAAACTGATTATGGTTTTATGTCTGACCATGAGGTGGAATCGCTGTTTGATGGGTTAAGGTGGTTTGGCCTCTGGAAGCCCTGGATGGTTTTGGATTGATGTGCTCTATGAGATCCCACATTCTTGCTTGGAATATGGCACAAGGGTTAACGGATGGAGAGATATTTGGCTCAGCCATTCTACGGTTGGGTGGAACATGGAAGTCCCATCCTGGGTTTGGATTTCACATAATTAATATGAGGTTATTTCTCCTTGTTATCTCATGAGTATTATACTAGTTTTTATGTGGATTTTATGGATATTGTACCCTTTGTATTTTTTTTGTTATTATGATGGTTATGAATATGTATTATGGTAGTGGCTATGTATGGATCCCATCATGTTTTTACTTATATATGAATGAAAAATGTATCTATGATGTAATGGATGAAACTGCAACTAAATTGATAAGGAAACAATGTCTCTTAGCAATTCTCATCTAAGTATGAGACCCCTATGCTCTAAGAATTTATTTACGCTTGTAGAATTTATTTACGAAATCCCTATCATGGCTAGTAGGGGTCTAGTTGAGGTCTTATTCAAGTAATTGCAAGTGTACTATCATTTCCATGTTATCTTACTGCTTTGAAGGTGTCATTCAATTCTCGGCAGTGACCTGGGTTTTGGGCCTGAAAAATTGGCTCAAATCTTCGCAACGCTAGCACAACATTATGCAAAATATTCCCTGGAGGCTGGCTTTCAAACTTGTGAGAGCATCCAAAGGTCCTTGGATGCTGGCATTCACATAGCATGAGAATATCAAGAGGTCCTTGGACACTGGCATGCCCATAGCATGAGAGCATCTAGAGGTCCTTGGACGCTGGCATGCCCATATCATGAGAGCATCCAGAGGTCCTTGGATGCTGGCATGCCCATATCATGCGAGTGTCCAGAGGTCAAGTGGACCAAAAGCTCAGTGGGAACCAGGAGCTGGTTGGCGGAAAGGTTGGATTGGTTCCTAAGGGTCCTAATGTTAATGTTTAATGTCTATATGGTGTGTTTCCATCGGTTCCACTTCCTTAATGTAACTTAAGAGCTCAAATCATATCATAGTGGCCTCTTCTCACATGTTTACCCCGACTGGCTGGTTGCTTTGGTAGATGTGGGAGGAGGGTGTTACACTTGACTTCACATGATAATACGTTCACCATACAAGACACATGAGCATACAAGACTCTAAGGGCATATGATAATGTATGACAACAATACAATGCATGCCCAACGAAGCATCACACGAAAATTACAACAATAGAAAAGTCATGGTAGTTGATCTAGAACAAATTTCAATAAAGTGTCACTCTTATATAGTAGAAACAATAGCTAGATCACACACTTTAATCTTGCAACACAAAATATTTGTCACAATAATTCATAGACACACAGGGTCATCAATTTTCCTCACTTTTGAATTTCCTAATTCGTAAACCCTCTACCCACTAGTGACAATAACACACCTCATTACATTGACTAAAAAAAACAACGCACATTATGTCTTTTCACAAACTCAATTCACACAGTATTTATTTTATGCTATAAATGGAATTGTACTACACAATGCTTCTGCCAATCGCACTCACCCTCTAATGCACACTTCCTTTTGTCTTTTGATAAGTCCAAGGCATGACATCATCTAACTTTGCAATCACACTGTCACAAGGAGGGGTATGAATCATACATTACAATGATCCAACACTATATCACACATTCAACCTCCATGCTCACTATACGATCAACAAAGTTCTGCTTCAACACAAATATCTCACAATCCAACCCCCAATCGAGCTATATCTTGATATATTTAAAAAAATCAAAACCTATTGATTGAATTAGAATCACAAAGAATAATAATGGTGGTCCACTTCTCTTTTTATGATTGAATCAATGAATAACTGTGACCATATCAAGACAAATAATTTCATTCCAATCACCACTAGAGTAATCAATGCGTTCACACTGATTTAGTGACCAAATCAATCACCAATTCAGAGGGATCATACCAACGCATGACCACTTCAATGACCAATTAGAATTTCAAAATGTTGAAACCTTAGACCAAATATACTTGAACGTTACATACTAAATCAAGATGCTTTGATCATATTCATTACCTTGGGAAATTCCCTAGTTTCGAGCATATGGATTTGCTTGCTTAACCTAGAGGAACAAACATAGATTATTCATTGAGAAACAATGCTATGGATACAATTTGGAAGCTAGAAATATGAGTTTCCTTCCTTACAAATGTTGGTTTTCCTTGGTTAAAAAACAACCACAACTAGATTAGTGAAACACTAAAAGTCGTTGCCAAGAATTGAAACCACTTGCACCAACACTTCCTCATGCACCTCTGCAACATACTAAACACTAGGGAACATCATCCCAATCATTAGGAACATGCATAGGCTACAACCTATTGACATTAATGCCCCACCAACCGATAAATTTTGACATCAATGGAAACACCATGTTGCCAACAACAATATTATGACATTAGTGGAAAAATGTTAAGTTTTTTTTAGGGCTATATTATTCTTTGCTTTTGATATTTTCATTTATACTTTTCATCATTACATATACATTCACCCCATAACATCATAAAAAAGTTAGCAATTATATAGAAATAAAAATATCATCAACAATGCAGTGGGACACAAAGTAACAATAGAAGAAAAGAAAGCACATATAGAGATACTAGGATTGGTCAGAGACTAGGGCAAAATCCCACAAGGGGGAAAACCGACAATCAATTCTTCTTCTTCTATTAGATTTCAATCAATTGTTCAACTGAAATACAAGGTACATCAATAGGGAGCTACATCATAATATCAAGCCTATTAGGGCCTATCCAAGTCAAACAATAGATTGATGCCATATATAATATTGTGTTTCGTTCCAACAAGATCAAAGTTTATTATTGTAGCGTAAGATGTTAGAGTACAATCTATGAGAGTCTAGAGCGAAGATAAAATTTATGTAGCAATTTAAGCGAGCAAGTATGATCTTATGGTATAGTCCTATAATGTGGTCGTATTGAATAGAGCAAGGGCAACAATCCTATCACAGAGCGATAGTGATCCTAAACAAGAGTGAGAGAATAATCCTGTAGCAACGTGAGAGAGAGATTCCCTATAGAAGATCAAATCGTCATCTGAAAATCTCAGAATTATAAGTGTCATGTGAATTTCCATTTATAGATCGATCCAATGGGGCATATATCTATTTATCATCCGAATATGTGCCTTTGGGATAGGACAACGTTAGGCAAATTTTTGATTTTCAAACCGATAATTTCCCTCCAATTTGAAGCTGAACTGAGTACCAAAAATAAATTCATTTTTATTTAATTACTTAAAGCATACTCAAATCATGGGCTAGGCAATTTCTCCCTATTTGCCAAAAATTAACACTCCCTCTCAACTAGGGAGGAATTTACATCAACATCATAAGCCTCATTTTAGAATGGCATGTCTCAATAAAAGAAGGAAAGCATTTGCATCAAAAAAATATCCATATCATCACATCTCATCCTTTGATCATCAAGTGAACAATCTCGATCTAAAGAAGAAGAAGAAGAAGAATCATCATAGGGGAGTCCATCTCAACCCACATCACCATCACAGGGAAGTATTTGGCTTTCATATTATATCAAATAATCAATACGGTCATCTAAAATAGAATCATCATCATCATCAAGTCACATCTTGTCTCGACTCATCTGTGGAATATTCTTGAATCTAAAGAAGAAGAATCACTACATGGGAGCTAAATATACCACCTTCTATCCATTGGGGAGCCATTTCTACCACCCAAAATCACTACTAGTGGGGAGCTAATGCTACCACCTAGGAGTCATCATCATTAGGAAGCCACTGCTACCACCTAGAATCATTTGTTGATATTCCCAACATGACCCTCAAGAGTTGGGGATAGAAAACCTACATACATAACCTTTGGAGGAGATACACACCTACCCTACAAGCTGAGGATTAGACACAACCCAAGGCACTTGGGGGAGATACATACTTAATTGCAAGGTAAGGATCAAATATGTCCAAGTGATCTTCTCAACCCATTAGCCAGATGGGGAGGAACAAGCCCAACTTGTGGGTAGGATGCACACTGGGGTATAATCGATAAGGGGAGATACACACTTACCATGAGGTAAGGATCAGATATTCCCTAAGATTAAAGTAGGGGATATACACACTTACTGGGAGGTAAGGATTAAACACACCTGTTGTCCACGAGTTCACTCAACCCCAAGAGATATTTGTCTTAATTCCTCACCCTAAGAGCACAGATAGGGGGAAGAGAATTGCTCAATTTCCTCGATCAACCTAGACCCTTACCCAAGAGAGACACATCCATTAATCCAAGATTATCATCTGAAGATTAAAACATATCAAGGTGCTCATATTTGGTACCGACTCAAACAACTCACTGAAGATCTCAACCATATTACCTTGAGAAATAGTCCTTTGTTTTCCTGTGCATATAGGACATAAAACATTAGAGAAAATATATGAAATAAAGAAAATAGTACCATATTCATCCTTTCTCTCTCTCACATAGGGATGCAACAACCACAAGCTTGAGGTTTTCTCATACAACAACATTCTCTCAATTCATGAAGATGTGTTTGTCCCAGTTATATACAATCAAACTCTGTTTAAATCAGAGTACATACAAGGATCCATTTGGTTGATACAAGATCCACAAAATTTAGCAACATTAAGCCATCACTGTAATACAACATCATGTTTTTGATGAATATAATTTCCTTTAACAAGGAATTCATCTACTAGATTATGAGACGGGGATCTCAAAACTGCTTGGGGTAAACCAATATTGTCATCAATGAAATTGTGAGCTTAGAAAATTAATTAGTAAAGCAACATTAGATGATCATCATTCCAAGTCCCGAAGACTTGTTTCAACCTCCAATTAGGAGTATTCTATTCATTTACTGCAAATAATAATAGGTTTTGGGTTCTCATCAAGGGTTTCTCCCTTTTAATGGGAAGCCTCTCCAATCATCATCAATCAAGACATCACTTAGACATCACTTGCCTATCATATTACTATCATGCATCAAAAAATTGTCATATCATAGATTTAAACTATATCAAGTTCTCATACATACATATACATATGCATATACATATACATATACATATACATATACATATACATATACACACACACACACACACACACACACAGATATATATATATATATATATATATATATATATATATATATATATCGTAGTCATGGCAAGTCATCATCAATTGCTTCATTGTCACATATGAGCATGTCATCAAACATCCATCAAAGGTTAATGGTCACATCTCCACTTCTTTATTATACAAACATTTTCCATCGGAGTCATTATTTTGTTAAGTCATAATATCAAAACCTTATCAAGAATATAGTCAGTAGATCAATTTTACAACCACATTATTGCCATCAAGGTTACCATACTCATTACAGGTATTGACAACAGTGTTGACAATGTTAGAGGAAATTTCAACCTAAAAGTGCCCATGAAATTTTCATATAATTTCCATGTCATAATATGTAAACAATAAAAATCCTTTAAATTTAAAAAGAGTTACATGTAAATATTTTAGAGGGAGAAGAAGAAAAGTTACCTTTTTAAATCGTATTTTTGGCCTATCTCCTTATAGGTTTATTCAAATTTCAAAGTTAGACACTCGTTGGATGTAGAATTAATTTCCACGTCCAACAAGTATCCATTATGCATGTTTTTGAGAAGATACACATTGAGAAAAAATGAAGATACACTAAAAGACATGCTCAATACGGTTTTGTTTTGTTTTGTTTTTTTTAATATATCTTCAAATTTTATCAATGCTGGTCTTCTCAAAAGTATGTGTAATGGATACTGATTGGATGTGTAATTTAATTCTACATCCAACGAGTGCCTACACTTGAAATTTGAGTAAACCTATAAGGATATAAGCGAAAAATACAATTAAAAAAATAGTTATCTTTTATTTCCTCCAAAATTCATAACTCTTATTTTATTATTTTAACAATTATTTTATTAATTTTCCTTAGGAGGCAAATTTTAGGTTGAAAGTTCCTCTAATGAATATTTATGCATGAAGGATAAGCAACAATAAAAACAATAAATCTAAACAAGAGTAGTGTCATAAATAAACAAAATATATCTAGAAGATACTTATCTTTAACGAGAGGTGATCAACTCTTCCTTGAACCAACCTTCAAGAATCATTATTGTATGTCATCCATATTTCAATATTGTCTCCAATATTTTCAATATTTTTCATCAGTAACTAGGCCCAACTAAGACTAGTCCATCTATGGTTACACTAAATCTTCAAGAGACTATCCAACAAAACTAACCAAATGATATCCATGAGATGAGTCTAATACACAAATTTGATCCAGATCAGGGTTACCAAGACTGCGTTCAATGAGCAATTGTCAAAAATATCTTAGGTCACAACCTCATAGAGCTAGTGACCATGAGTACAATTGTAGCTCTCTAGCCACATGGAGCATCCTATAAAGCATGCGGCTACATCTAAGAATTTTTCATTCCAACCCCGCGGCCATAAATAAAAGTCTTCTCTTTGCCTGTGCGAGCTCAGACCCTACAATTTCAGACTTCCACAAACCAACTCTAGACCTGTGTGAGGTAATCATATCCAAGCCCTTCTTCCAAGCATAATTCAAGGGTTTCTTTCATGTTATTTACCAAACCCTAGCTCCTCTTACTAGAACAAGGTTTCCTAAGGTTTCCTTAAAACCCTGACATTCTTTTAGGTCTCTAAATTCTTCACCTCTTTCATCATGGTGTCTCCAAGTGGGTGATCTCAATGAATTTTCTTCTAGTCTAGATCTGATACCATGTTAATTTTTTCTTAGGGCTATATTTTTCTTTTCTTTTGATAATTTCATTTATACTTTTCATTATTACATATACATTCACCCCATAATATTGTCATAAGTTACATTAGCAATTATATAGAAAAAACAATATCATCAACAATGCAACAAAACAAAAAGGAAAAATAAAATAAAAGCAACCACATATAGAGACACCAGGATTGGTTAGAAACCAGGGAAAAACCACACAATGGGGAAAACCCATAATCAATTCTTCTTCTTCTATGAGATTTTCATCAATTGTTCAACCGAGATAAAAAGTACTTCCATAGAGAGTTACATCATAACATCAGGCATCTTATGACCTATCTGTGGTGCAATTAAATTCTTAGTGCGAACGCAAACAATTCCTATAGCTCGAGAGAGCGGGTCTAGCCACAAACAAACAATCTATGGAAAATATCCTTAAGCTAGAATCAATTAAGAGGGCCTACCTCTCAGAACGCTATTCCACTTGGTGATGATCCTACTTCCTCTACCCAGCTATCTTCAGTTTCTTTCCTTCAAATACTTGAAACAAGCAAACAAACAACAACAACAAATGTGATAGCATACAATATTGTATTCAACCTACTTAATAGGTCAAGGAACATTAAGCCATAAACATGTAAAATAACACTTCATGTAGGAAATCAACCAATAGTTGTATTCATATAAGTCATAAAGAGATTACAACCAATGACTTGATGTTGCTGGTCTCCTCCAACTTATCCGGGTTTCCACACTTCTGCTAGCATCTCATGGATAGCCCCAACAATGGAAGTTTTAAGGACTCTTCCTTCTAGTCTCAAACAAAACCAAAACACACTATTCTCCCTCAAACATACATTAGAAAACTACAAGCTATAGATGTCTTGTTGATAATTTAAACTCACTCCAAAACTAGTTTAGCTTGGGAAAAGAGAGGTTTATATAGCTTGGATGGATGGGAGATGGTTCCTCTCATCATAGGAGAAGGTATTATCTCTTGAGTTTGTTCCATCCTAATAGGGGAAAGGAGCCTAGACTGACTTCCTCGGCTCCATCCAGCCCAACCATTTACCAGACTTCCATTACGAAGCTTCTAGAGCTGGAAGCTTCGACTCCATATTTAAAAAACTTGCCAAAAGAGGATGGCGCGACTGGAAAAGGGATCAGTTGCTTCGTACGACACTAGGGCTAGTTTTAATCTCTGAAAATCGGTGTGACGAGGATACTGGTCAGTAGCGCGGGTCTTGTAAACTGGGATAAAAGGAAGATTCTTGGGAAATGATGCAAAGGAGAATTATTTTGCTCATGAAGAGGGACATACTGGGAGTTTTTTCATTATGGGAAAGCATGCAGGGTTCACTATAGAGGTCCTCTAAGATCGTGGATGAGGAGTACAGGGACAGTGACAAAATGTTGTGTAACAGATTCCCCCTAAAGCGTGAAGGCTAAACTAGAGTGAGGGGTGAAATGCTTTACAAGTGGATGCGAGGAGACAGAGTCCATCATTAGAAAACCTGCAAGAAACCATAGAAACATATACATCACTAAAAACTTTGACAAATTATACATGAATCTTGGTATGGATGCAACCATCCAAAGAAAGATCATGTAAATGGATCCAAGCCATGGGCACAACCATCCAATAAAAAGTGTCACAACGAAACCAAGGTATGGTTGCAACCATCCATCTGAAAGAGACATGTATATCAACATGATTATGTCTCATTGCCTCACAAATTGGACTTGTGTAATCTGAGCCCAGCGTCTTACACTCCAAATGACCTGATCGAAGTACAAATCCTAACATGTGAATGAATGTGTTGAAGTCGAACATGCTAGAAAATCGCTTGATTACCAATCAATGATGTGAACCGTTAACAAGAGCGAGAGAAACCACCAATAATGACAATGGCTCTCAAGGTACCAGAAACACAGTTCGCGGAATGTGAATAAAGGAACTGAAGTCAAACACCCATGAAATCACCCAGTCGAAAGCCAATGATGTGAGCTTGTCGTCGAGTGCGAAGAACTTGCCGTTAGGTCATGCAAGCTCTAAGGTAATAAAAGAGAGTCTCTGGGCGAGCTCCCTGGATAATGAACTAAAGTCAACAGGAAGCGACCATGTCGAAGGATGGCCATTACGTATCCCATATCATCATCACGAGACAAAGGGATGCAAATGATTTTAGATGATACAGAGAATCGAGAGTAAGTGTAGCTACAGAGGGACTAACTCTTGAACATATCAGCAACATGACTCCAGAGTTTGGCAGCTTTTGGATCCATAGGATTGGTGGTCATGATGATGTGTAAAAGTTCAAATAGAAGGAAAAATGAGCGGCCCAACCCAATAAAGTCAATGATGAAAAGGAGGATGTCCCAACCCAACATGAAGAAAAAAGTGTCATGTTCAAGAGTGAGTTGCTGACACGATTGATAGAATTTCCAATTTTCCCCCGCCATTTCTGGAAGGTACCCCAATTATTTTTGATCATAAGATTGAAGGGGATAGCATGTTCTTGCACTATAAGTTCATCATTCAGATGAGTCCGACCTAGTAAGTTTAACGAGCCCTAGGAAGGATAAGCTCACGTTCGTCATGGTGACGAATCCAATGTCATTTAATATTTTAACGAGTTCAACAAAGTGTAACTCAATATCTTTTTCATGTTTAGAGAGTTTGAAAAAGACATGGAAAATAAAACTCCACACGGTCCCTTTTCGTTCATTTTTGTCTCTAGAGCCCGAAAAGGTAGAAAACGATACTTGAGAGAACCTCTTGACAATTTCAGTCAAGGAGTACCTTTTTCATAAATAGTTCATCCCAGCTTGGAAAAGGGGCAAATGTATACTTGGTGAATGACGTTTCATAGCCTTTAACGAGTTCAAAACGACAAGAGCTCGACAATCTTTTCATGTTTACAGAGTTGGAAAAGAGCTTGAAAGAGGACCCCCCTTTTTTATTCTCTTTTACGAGTCAAAAAGGTAAAAATACTCGCGATTTTTTCATTTGAGTTTTACAAGTCAAGAAAAGAGCTTAAATGTGACTCCAATACCATCATCGATAACCCTTCACCTGTCACTGCACAAAAGGTAAATGCATTAATTATCCATCTTCTGAGGCAAAATAGGTCAAAAAATACTTTAAAAACCATAATATTTCATAAAAAATGAATAAAAGGAGGAAAAAGTAATTATTTTTTACCATTTATCATTTTACCTTTGTGTGAAGAGCTTTTTACCCACTTGTGCCCTAGTTTTTTTGGAGCAGATTATGGGAGATCCGGGAGGCCATTCATCGAGCCGTAAGTTGCAGGCAAGAGACAAGACCTTAAGCTTCATTTTAATGCTTATTTTACCTATTTTTAACCATTTTTGGAATTTTGGAGGAGTTTTTGACAAAAAAATCACCGTCGGTCAGCGTGATTTTCGGGCAAGGAATCACGCCGATCAGGGGTTATTGAAACTGTCAAGCACGCCGTCGGCACTACTGTTTTTAAAATAGTCGTATCGGCGTTGTGAATTTTTTTTTCAAGTTTTTTTCCAATTTATCCATTTGAATCCAAATTTCTCTGGCCAAAGATGTTTATTGACTTGATTATATGGTTTTTGCAGGGAAAAAATCATGAAAAATGGTGGATTGGAAGGAATGTGAGCATGACGATATTGACACTCAAGCAATGGCTGGCCTAAATTGCTTGAATTCTTTGAGGAACTGTGGGCTCCTCAAATTATTCCTTACACCAGGTCTACGAGCTCAAGCCGAATTGCTACAGTATCTAATCAATCTCTGGGACATGAATCGAGAAGTTTTCATGATCCGTGACCAAGAACTGGAGTTGGAAACTTCAAAAATTTATTTCATCACAGGACTGTCTCAAAGAGGGGAATCAATCAATCTATATGGGTCAAGGTCAATTGGGGCACATGTGACCATGCTACTTGCAGAACACTTCCCAGAAGCACTCAAATCAAAAAGAGGCAAGATCGAGATCATGACTATTCACGATCTTGTGCTAAGAGTGTTATTGTTGACCATAAATAGAGTGGCTAGGGCCCAAGTGCAACATGAGACCAACAAGTCGAAGTTTCAGTATCCTATTGACTGTACGATGCCCATTATCTTCAACTGGGCGAAAGCTATGAAGGTCAAAATGAAGCGCCAGCTATCAAAAGTTAAGGCGGGAAACTTGAAGAAATTTTGCTATGGGTCTATTCTAGTGACCTTCTTCCTGGAGCGGGTTCTACTGTTCCACTACCAGCTGGCTGAGGTGGAACTGCCATTGCCATGATACCCATGGATGGTCTGTTGGAGTGTGTTGATGCCCAAGATTACTGAGGGCCAACAGATGTCCTATAAGCCCACCTTCTTCTCGTGGCTATGACGACAACTAATCATAGTGGAGGATTGGCCTTACAGCGGTACCAACTTCCGCAGTGATCTGGATATGCTGCTCCCAAAGGGGGAGGATTATGATGATGGACGTAAAAAAAACCATTTTAATTTTTGTTTGTTTGTTTGTTATTATTATTATTATTATTATTGTTTTTGAGATATATGTGTTCATGGCATTTTGATTTTATGAATGCAGATGTTGGACCAGAACGCCCTGCCGGGATGTCCCTAATTGCCAGGCGTGTTTCTTGACAGTTTGATGTCGCTCCTTATCAGGAGGGAAGTAACAATGAGGAGATCGTGTGGAACCTTGAGGGATTGACCCACGGTATCCTAGAGCATGCCTGGATGGGTGATGTCCCATGCCAATATCAGAGGCATACGGTGGGGATATCAGATCGGATCCGTCGATTGCTGACTTGTGTAGTGCGAGCAGTTACATGCTACCATGAGCATGATTAGAGCATAGGTCCAACATTCCAAATTTTTGAGGCCTGCGAGCCACGAATGTATAAGGCTTGCGAGCCACCAATGTATTTGAACACACATTATTTTTTTGGGTTTTGATGTATGACAAACATTATCGACTATATATGTATATGTATATGTATATGTATACATATACATATACATATACATACATATACATATACATATACATATACATATACATATACATATATATACATATACATATACATATACATATACATATACATATACATATACATATATGCTTACTATGGTACAGATGTTTTGTGTTTTGAGTTTTTACATGTTTCACAAATGTCTATCCAACACATAATTAGCTAATGCATCTGTTAATGTATTCATGTGTCTAGGAATATGATGATATGTAATGTAATCAAAATTTCTCTCTAGTAGATGAGTACGTAGATACCTTCTCAATATCTGAGGGTTTCTGATGGAATATTGAGTTGAAGGATGACAAGCTCTGAATCAAGGTTGACAACCAATTCCTGGATGTCAAGAGTGATACCTTTTGACAACAATTTGATAACTGCGCTATACTCAATGATGTTATTAGTTGTTCGACCTAGACAAATACCTTGAAGATCAATCAACTTACCACAGGGGTCATAAATGGCCCATGCTGCAGATGATAGATTATGGGTACTACGACAAGCACCATCAGTGAAACCGATGTGAGGAGACATCGGCATCTGCAAAGCAAGCAAAAACATAATAAGGAGGAAAGCTGCTTGGAAAAAAACACACCAAACCACACTGTACAAAAATGAATAACGTAGTATTATATAAAAGTAGTCATGCAAGATACCTAAACATAGTACTTTTTGAGATAGTCCATGCTGGGACTCGGGTAATCAATCAACACAAATGAAAACCATAGTTTTACTGTTGACATGACGAGTAAGCATTGACTCAGCTAAATAATAGAGAATAACTCATATAAGGATGTGCCCCCATGCCCCCTGGGGGAGGGAGGGTTAAGAGTCACAATATGACAACCCCATTGCAGTAATGGGCAATCAGTAAAAACACGAGGAGGGAGAGAAAAACCTGAATCTATGAAGAGATAAAGGTGCCCCCCAGGTGAAATATCTTGACAATGCGAGGAGAAATTGGCATGTCAATAGGAAATGGAGAAGAGAACTTTGCAAGACATATAGAAATGATCATCGGGCCAAGCAAGAACGAGGAATGATGATGAATGTCGTTCCAAGGTAGCTCCTCCAGAGACATTCCTTCCATGATGCTCTCATAAGAAAGAAAAGTCTTGGTTAAGGAATTGGGAGATTCTGAAGAACCAAGCCACGAAAAATGAGAATACACATCGAGATATGTTAGCGAAACAAGATGATTAGAGGATACTGAAGGTGAGGCCGAAACAATTTCCACATAATCAATTTCGGCGAGACTTAATGGCATAATCTCGCCCCATGTATCAACAAGCTCTAATGAAGGAATGACCCAAGGATTAGACTTGACCGAAATCATGTTGACAGAGGCAACATGAGGAGGCATGAATGGAAAAATTCCCATCAAGGTAGGATCTTTAAAGAGTCCAGCCCCCACACTCTCACAAGGAGCACCGATGCGCTTAACATACGAAACATTTCCATCCAAGGAGGAAGAGGCAAAGAAGGACAGTTGTTTGACTGTGACTATCTCCCCTTGATGGAGAAAATGAATCACAAGGAAAAGGGAGGAGGCTACAATATGCATGGCATGGGTCAAGCTCCATCTAAGTAGAAGATTGTAGTTAAGATTAGCATCAATGATCTCTACTTTGATGTGTATTGTCTTTCCCTCCAAAGAAATGGCAAGGTTAGGAAGGACACTAAATGGTCGCGAATTGCATCTGTCAAAAGCTTCCAAAGTGTTAGGGGATTAGTCAAGAGTAGGAGAACCAATTTCCTTCCAACAAGCGACAAACATGATGCAGGTAGAAGAACCTTCATGGACGACGGTCCTATGAATGGTTTTCTCATTGATGATTACTTGAATGAGAAAGGCAATCTGATGACGTAAACATAGAACGTGGTTTTCCAGGTCAAAATAGATGAGATTAGAGTCAGATCGATCAATACCCCCAATAGCCAACAATAATGATTTCCGCTGAGAAAGACAACTTTGAAGGACTTCGAGAGCATACATAGCTGATGGCGCTTGAGAAAAATATTCAATAATGTTATAATGTTGAGCGACTCACGCGTTGGGATTGTACAAGGAATTTCGTAGCACACCTGGAGAAGGTGGTCGAATGGCAGAATTAGGATTAGGCCTCTCTATATGGAGAGGACCAGAACTGGACGGGCAAAAGAAGAAGGGTACCTTCTTTCTTTTTCCCTGCTGTCGGGGCAGGAGTTTGATAATATTTTGACTTGGTAGCCACATTAATTGGGGTATTCATCATGAACACTTGTGAGCCTGAGGAAGCAGATGACTGAGGTTGGTCTATCATTTGAGTTTGCTGGGACGAAAAGGGCTCTTTCAGGACAATTGGGGTCCCTTTGAGCAAATGACTAACTTCAGAGCGTCTGG
Organism: Pinus taeda; assembly: GCA_000404065.3. NCBI lineage: Eukaryota > Viridiplantae > Streptophyta > Pinopsida > Pinales > Pinaceae > Pinus > Pinus taeda. Next base: position 90,774 of record APFE031701983.1, on the reverse strand, counting down.
GACAATACTTAGTATAATGATCCTCCTCATAGATGAGGCATGGGTATTTGGGCTTCTGTTGGGAAGCATCACCAACAGATGACTTAGGAGGACCTTGTTTCACGGCATCAGATTTACCCTTGCCTTTTCCTTTCTTCTTACCTTTAGAGGATTTATCAGTTGCAGTAGACTGGACAGTGTGAACCTTCAAGGTTTTACTAGGGTCAGATGAATTGCGAGAGGAATCATTGGGAGCAGTGTTGGAGACCGACTTTTGTTTGGAAGAATATTTTGCAGGGGTCAGAGTCACTGAACCAATTACTCCATCAACAGGAGGTGTAGCCAGAGACTTAGATGTCATCAGATTAGATGATGGTCTGGGCGCATCGGGTAACACATCATATAACATGTCGGATTGTGAATAGACAAGGTCTAGATACTGGGTACACGCGATGGCTTGTTCCTTAGTGACGCATCCACCCATAGCAATGTCCTCATCAATTTTGTTGAAAAAGGATTTGCTTAACCACTCAGCCAACAATTGATCAACAATCTCAAACTTAATCAGACAGTGCTTACATATCCATTCATGGATGTGATCGGAGATGTGGGTCGTAGTGTCTTGCTTAAGCGATGTTAGCAGATGAGTGTCAGTTTCATAGCAAACTGGTAGTTGGAAATGTATGAGAAAATCCATGGCGAGAGTGTTAAAGTCATGATAGGTATTTCGAGGTAACTCGATATACCACTTGGCTGCAGCACCTGTAAGAGTTCATTGGAAAAGTCGAAGACAAATGGAATCATCAACATAGGAATTTGAGGAGCACCAGAGGTGATATGTCATCACGTGAGCTTGTGGATCCTCTTTCGCTTTTCCTTCAAACCTTGGACAATCGCTCAGAATCTTGGATGAAACTAGAGGCTAGTATGGCGAATGAAGAATTGGGTCATTCATGAGTCTAGACACATCTCACAATTCTAGTGTAGCCAAGAATGGAAATTGGGTATTGAAAGGCATTTGAGGTCGACAAGGGGGCCCAACTGGTGGGATCCATCCCTAGTAAGGATTTGTCCCATAGCAGAGGATTTTGTCCATAAGGCATTTGATTTTGTGCCCACTATAGGTTACCTTTCCCATAGGGAGGATTCTAACCTTGAAAACCTTGAAATTATCCAGATGTAGGCTGACGATAAAAAACATATGGTTTAAAAGGCTTTTGAGTTTGCTGGCCTTGGACATATGGATTTTGCACTTTATGTCCTTGAGCATAAGGGTTTTTGACCTGCTGCCCCTGGATGAAAACATTTTGGACCTGTTGCCCTTGGAAGTAAGGATTCTGCACTTGCTTCCCTTGGACATAAGGATTTTGGACTTGTTTTCCTTAAACAAAAGGAGGCTAAACCTGTTGCCCTTGGACACAAGGATTTTGTGCCTATTGCTGCAGGACTTAACTCTGGCCTTGCCCTTGCAAGGGTTGATCTCGTTGATATGAGTATAATGGTTTCTTCTACCCAGGTTGACCTTGTTGCTGTAAGGGCTGACCTTGTGGCTATAAAGGTTGTCCCTGTGGCTGCAGAGGTTGACCTTGTGAAGACATAGGCTGGGAAGATTGTGGCACATAATGCATTTGTGGTTTCATGGTTTTTTGCAACTGTTGCGAGGGTTGCCCCTACGGTTGTTTTAGTTGTCCTTTCTGCGACATCATCTGGCCTTGATGCTACATGGATGGCCCTTGCTACAATGAAGGTTTCCCTTGTTGCTGCATGGATGGCCCTTGATACAATGAAGGTTTCCCTTGCTATTGCAAGAGCTATCCTTGCTACTGCAAAGATACTTGAACAGTTCCTAAAATGACACCTTGAAAGTTCTTGAACTGTATTTGGCCATACCCGCGAGATGCAGTGGACGGACCAGGCTAAACATAAGGTCTAGGCTGAGGGATGTAGGGCAAATTAACCATCGATTGTGAACCATATGGAACATAAAGCATTTGGTACTAAACCTAAGCCATATTAGGCTGTTGGTACTAAATGTTACTTGAGCCAGATGGACCAACAGGGTTCAGCTGTTGGTACTGGACATTGCTTGATCCAACAGGACCAACAGGGTTTAGAATGGCACCCGAAGAGGGCTGGTTCATTCCAACCATGTGAGATTGTGAACCACTCACATTGGTTGTACCCGACATCATAGACACATTCAGACTTTGCTCCCCAGGCGGTGGCACAGTCTGTCTACTCATTGGAGGGATCAAAGAACTGACAGAGACATGACTCAAGATCGTCAGTTGAACCGGAAGGTTTACTTGGATCGACCAAATAAGAGGATTTGGAATGTTGGATTGCATCAGGACTGAAGTAATTGTAGAAAACATCGTCTGTTGGGAGGTCAGGTTCTCAATGAATGAACCCAAGGTAGGCATAGCACCAGATGCCCAAATAGGGTTGTGATATAGCGATGAGGCAGTAGGCATGCCTGAAACCAACTGCGCTAAAGTCACGTAATTATGTGGTAACTCAGGATGAACACTGGTCGGAATGCGTCATGTGTAAGGGAAATATTTAGGAGGGAAAGGATATTCCTTCTCCTTGATTGTGTGTGGAGTGGAAACCTCCGAGTGACCCTTAGAGGAGATTGGGATTTTGCCCTCTGATTCCATGGGTGAAAGCAGGCGATGACAGACTACTGAAGATGTTTGAGGGGATAATTCCAAAGGAGTACTTGGATGATCGTACAGACTATATGGACATTGTGGTGATATCAAAATAGGATCGAACAGAAAATTCATAGGATAAAAAACCAGTCCAAGCTGACCTTTAGAAGTCGGCGGACTCTCGAGAGTCTGGATAGGATTATCTAGAGATTCTGGGCCAATGTTAGAAAGTGAACTAGTATCTGAAGGGGGAGGATGAGATGACAAAGGTTGAATACTTAGAACAATTCCAAGATCAACATCTTGGTCCTCAAGCGATTGTGGAAATTCAGGAAAAGGATCCTCAGACAATCTTTTAGACAGAGGAGAGGAAGAGGAACTAGGTGAACCAGTTGGTTCAACCACGATGATTTTGTCTCAAATAACCAGAAGAGAGATTGATTTCAAGGCTTTAAACTGTATTTAAAGGTATACTCATGATGTGGTCTAGAAAAAGACTAACATGGATGTTATATGATCATGGGCAACAACTTTTTAAGACACAAAAACAAACTGGTGCTCTTTCATGTTTTAAGAGTCGAGAAAGAAGCAAAGGTGACTCTATCACTTTCGGTTTGAAACAAGCTCAAAAGGGCAAGCGCTCGGGTGATATTTTATATTTAGGGAGTCAAAAAGATCAAAATGACTACTCAGGATGATCTAGGCAAAAAGGATTATCAGGTAACCATGAACTGCAGAATACCTCCCAACGAATCGAGAAGTATGGGTAGGGAATCTCCCCAAATGTTGTGTTCGATGTATCACGTTTACAAGGCGGAAAACTCAACTTCCTATGGATAAAGGATTGCAACCTTGTAGGGTCTCCCTTTATATATGCAATGGTAAGGGGAGCACAAGTCTGTACTAGCATTGTCTAGTGCCGAAGTGAACGACAGTTGCTAGGTTTTAAAGATGTCGGAACATGTCTCTAGCTTAGACATTCTAAATGTGATCATTAGGTTTCAAATGCATTTAGGTTAACTGAATACATTTTAGAGTTTATATTGAAATTATGTCTCAGTTTTCAGGCCTTATTGATGTGACTCGAAAAAACACCTATATGCAACTAAATGAGACAAGACCCTTTCAATTCGATGAATTATCTACACTAATGAGAGTAGAAAACACACTCAAATGCAACAAAACAAGCAATCGAAAGAAAAATGACCTTCTCACTATTTCGCTTTTGAAAACAAAATGATGAAAAACTCTTTCCAATTCCTATCTTTCCTATCAAACACACTTCAAGTAGTCCTTTCACTAGTAAAGAGAATTCATTTATTTTCCAATGCAAATGACGATGCAACTCTAGTCTTCAATGATGCTAACTAATGTGTTATATTTATTTAGCAAACTAGAATTATGTATTTTTCAATGAAATGACGGGATGAATCTTTCACAAACACTTCACAATTCAATGAAACATTTCAAATACAACCAATCACAAGCAAATGCAAAGCACAAAAGAGAATTCCTTTCAAACTAGTGAAGCAAAAACTCAACCAATAACAAGATGAGAAATGTGATCTATGTTCGAAAAGAGATGCTCAAACAACAAATGAAACTTTTCAAACTTGTTAAATGGAAATCAAAGCAATAAAAGGACTAGCAAATGAAATGCAAAGATCAACTTTGACTATCTGCTTGACTTGCTTAGCACACAAACAAGTAAATGGATGACAACTTATATGCCCTAGGGTTACGAACCATCCAAGAACTCAAGAAACCAAGTGAAGAAAATGAAAATCAAACAAGCATACAAACCAAGCTAAAAGAGATTTCCAATTAGGGAGACCACAGTCAAAACAAGCTCATAGATAGAAATAAGAAGGGAAAGATACACTGGCTATGATCTAGTGTAAACCCTGATCTTCACCTACAGGAATTGGCGCGACTGCCTAACTGACAACAAGCGCCAGAAGGGGGTCGACGTGACTATTTTTGAGAAACTTGTGTTGATCAGCATGAATGTTAGAAAAATAAACACGTTGACCTAGGATTCAAGGAAAAAAATCAAAATTTTCAAAGGCTAAAACCAGACTGGCCACTGTAAATTTCAGGCTCAGAGCAGTAAACCAGGCAAAGCAGAGAACACTAAAAGGAAATGGTGATACTATAAAAGTTCACACAAACCATAAAATGGCAATCAATCAAACACAAGGATTGGCTCCCCAACGGATTCAATAATTTGTGGTGTAGGTAAATTCTCAGTGCGGGCACAAACAATTCCTCTAGCTCGAAAGAGCGGGTGTAGCCACAAACAAACAATCTATGGAAAATCTCCTTAAGCTAGAATCAATTAAGAGGGCCTACCTCTTAGAATGCTATTCCACTTGGTGATGATCCTACTTCCTCACTCCCGCTATCTTCTGTTTCTTTCCTTCGAATACCTGAAACAAGAAAACAAACAACAACAACAAACATGATAGTATACAATATTGTATTAAGCTTACTTAATAGGTCAAGGAACATTAAGCCATAAATACGTAAAGTAACACTTCATGTAGGAAATCAACCAATAGTTGTATTCATATAAATCAGAAAGGGATTACATCCAACAGGCTTAGTCACTCTGTACGGTGCTAGGGCTAGTTTTAATCTCTAAAAATCGGTGCGAGGAGGAAACTGGTTAGTAGCGCTGGTCTTGTAAATTGGGATAAAAGGAAGATTCTTGGGAAATGATGTAAAGGGGAATTATTCGACTCCTGAAGAGGGACATATTGGGAGTTTCTTCATGATGGGAAAGCATGGAGGGCTCACTGTAGAAGTCCTCCAGTATTGTGGACGGGGGTATAGGGACAATGAAAAAATATTATGTAACACTATCCAAGCCAACTAATAGATTGATGCCATACATAATAATGTGTATTGTTCCCAACAAGATCTGAGTTTAGTCCAATAGTATAAGATGCTAGAGTATAGTTAGTTAGAGTCCAGAGTGAAGAGAAAAGTTATGTAACAATTTGAGCAAGTGAGTATGATCTTATAGTATAGTCCTATAATGTGGTGGTATTAAATAGTGTGAGGGAAACAATTTTGTTACGGAGTGAGAGTGATCTTGAACAAGAGTGACAGAATAATCTTGTGGAAACACGAGAAAGAGAGAGAGAGTGATGCCTTGTAGAAGATCATACCATCATATGAAAATCTCAAAATTATAAGTGTCATTTAAATTTCCCTTTAGAGATCAATCCAATGGGGTTTATATAGATATTTTCTCATTCAAATAGGTGCCTTTGGGATAGGATGACATTAGGCAAATTTTGAATTTTCAAATTAATATTTTTCCCTCAAATTTGAAGCCAAATTAAGGAACGAAAAATAAAATCCCTTTTATCTAATTACTTGAATCATACTCAAGTCATGGGCTAGGGAATTTCTCCCTAGCTTCCCAAAATTAACACTCCCTCTTAGCTAGGGAGGAATTTCCATCAACATCATAAGTCTCATTTAGAATTCAACATAATTGTTTGTTCCTTGCCCAGACCTTGCTTTGAATTTTAATAAACATGTTTCATTAAGTTAAATAACACCCATAGCACCATAGGATATATCATCCCTTAGATAAGACCCATCAAAATGTGCCTAGGACTTAGAAATATGAATTTTTCCTCAATTATCTACCTATTCAATTTTTATTTATTTAATTGATTACATTTTTTAGAAATTGATCCTTTCGGATGATCCCTATAATGCATGAATATACTTACCCTCAAATAGGTTGGTATTCCTTATAATGCATATTCCCTATGCTATGATCACGTGTAATGCTTGTAAGCTTTAAAATTAATATTTTCACACTAGGCCTTTAAAGCCTCCTTCAATAGATTAATCACATTAAGCATTTATAATCCTAATTACCTTCTTCACTTCTTTCAAAACATATTGAGAATAAGAAGAAATCAATATTAAGTGATAATTTCTTTCATCTTCACTACAACATGGAGGACACATTCCAAGACTTGAGTATTTAATTTTTATTGCACATCCCAAGTTGGTGTCTTATTATTAATAACCTACATATGTGTGACTCCCATGAATGGGTTCCTTCATTGTATACACGATGAAAATAAATAATATTAAAGGTAGAAATGATACCACTAATATCCCCTATGAGAGGATTCACCATAAATTTTATCAACTCACATTCCTTATTTATCCAATAAATAACAAACAAAGAGTCACCAAATATGTGTAGCCCAGTTATGCCTTCATAAAAATCAAGAGTAAGAACTAATTTAATGGTCATTTGTTAGGTCCGTGTACTACTAGTGTAAACCTTTATTGTTATTAGTGCAACCCCCTTATTATATTGTTGTGCCCTTACATTATTATTGTTATGTCGGCTCTGATTACATTATGACCCCTTGGACTCCTATATATAGAAAGGAGGTCTTTTCATTTGTATCATCAAAGAATTGTTCATTTGTGTAATGTAAATGAGGTTTCCCCCTTGAAGAGGCTAATTTATAAGGCATTTATCTATCTTCTCTATCTTTTTGTGAGCTGGTTTCATAACATTTGATATCAGAGCTTTGGATTCTAGGGTTTCGCTGCTCCAAACAGGTCATCGTGGAATTTTCGATATAATTCTTTTTTTTGTGATGTTTTAGAAGTGAGAAAAAAAATCCATTTGAGCCAAAATCATTCTGAACCTTGGATCTAAATTTTAGATCTTGTCTCACTATATATTCAAAGATATGATTTAAGGAAGTTAGGGTTTTTAAAGACTCCCGGATTACATTCTAAACAGGTGACCTGGGGAAAATAGTCATAACTTTTTCTTTGAACATCAGATTGAAATTTCATAAGAAGCTACAAAAAGAGGACATACTTTACTTTTCTGTGTATTTTTTTTAGGTCTGAAGGTCGAAACAGTAACATGTGGCACTTCATACAAGTTCTCTCTACTGAAAAATTATATAAGCAGGTCATCTTGGAAGAATGGGCATAACTTTTTCTTGGAGAATCCAATTTTGATCAGACTGGTGGAATTGAAAAGAGGACACAGAGGGCTACTACAGATCACAATGTAAGACCTTGGAGATCTGAAATTATAGAGTTACAGTAGTTTCAAGACCGAGATCCTAAAATCAAGAAAAGGCGATATGAGGAAGTTTGATGGCAAGGATCCGGTAAATTAGATACTACAGATGGAACAATATTTTGATCTACATGATGTACAATTGTTACAAAAGGTACATGTTGCATCTTTATATTTAGAATAAAATCAATTTTTATGGTATAAAGGGCTTTGTTCTCGTAAATCACTTGTCACTTGGTCAATTTTCACGGAGGAAATGATAGCACATTATGAGGATACAAAGAGCAACACCTTCTTTAGCCAATTGATAAAACTCAAACAAAAGGATTTAATGGAAGAGCACATTGAGGACTTCCAAACTTTGATTATAGGGTAAATGATATTCCAGAGAAGAAAAGGATTGATGTCTACATAGGTACTTTAAAGGATAATATTCAACATGAGGTTTGACTTTGGGAACTTGATTCATTTGAGAAGGCATTTAGGTTGGCAAGAAAAATTGAAAGCAGAATTATGGAAACAAGGAATCCTACCACACACAACTATAAATATGGAAGTGTTTTTTCTCCTAGCCTTCAACAACCACCAAGGTTTACACCACAACAGTTGGAAGAAAAAAAAAATGTCTTTGTTACATTTGTGATAGCAAATACACTAAAAGTCATAAGTGTGCTGAGAAGAAATTATTTTACATAGATTGTGAAGAGGAGGAAGAAAAGGATCAAGAAACATCAAAATAAAAGGACATACACCTAGAACCAACCCTAGAGAAAGAAGAAATGAATCTGATCATATCTTGTAAAGTATTTCCAAGAATTACCACTCCTCAAACTCTCAAGATAGAAGGACATATAAAGAAGAAAAAGGTTCAAGAAGTGAAAGATCACATCGAGCATCAAGAAATGAATCTAACCATATATTGTAATGCGTTGAAAAGAATTACCACTCCTCAAACTATTAGTATGGAAGGACATATCAAGAAGAAAAAGGTAATAGTGTTGATTAATTCGGGCAGTACCCATAATTTTATTCATTGTAAGATGGCGAAGGAATTGAATTGTTTCCTATATCTAGCACTAGATTGTCAAGTGATGGTTGCAAATGTAAGAACCATAAATTTATCTGGAAAGTGCCATAATATCAAGCTATCCATGGGAGAATATGTTTTGAATAGTCCAATGCTTTTCATTCCAATGGGTGGTGCTGATGTTGTACTAGGAGTTCAATGGATACAATCTTTGGGTATGATAACTTTTAATTTTCAAGAACTCTTATTGAATTTTTTTTAGAAGGAAAGGAAGTTGAATTAAGGGGTATTGCAGGGAAACATAGAATAAATAATAATCTCTAATGGCATGAAAAAGCTTCTAAAGGAAGAACAACATGGTGTAATTGCACAATTATGTCCACTAGAGGTTCCCACATTGAAATCATCTATTTCTCCAGATATCCAAAAAGTCTTGGACAATCATTCCAAGGTATTTGAGACTCCCAAAGGCCTCCCACCTATTTGTGATCATGATCATGCTATTCATTTTCCAGGAAGTGTTCCTCCAAACATCAGGCCTTACAGATATCCCTTTGCACAAAAGAGTGCAATTGAACATATGGTTGCAGAAATGCTAGATGATGGTATAATTAAACCAATCAAAGTTCTTTCTCTGCTCCAGTAGTATTGGTTCACAAGAAGGATGGATCATGATGCATGTGTTTGGATTATAGAGAGCTCAACAAGCTCACTATTAAAGATAAATTTCCCATTCCTCTCATTGATGAATTATTGGATGAATTGCATGGAGAAATTTAGTTCAACAAGTTGGACCTTCATGCAGGATATCATCAAATCAGAATGAAGACTGAATACATTTTGAAAACAACATTTAGAACTCATGAGGGTCATTATGCATTTTTGGTCATGCCTTTTGGCCTTACCAATGCACATTCTACATTCCAAGGTTTGATGAATTCCATTTTAAAACCCTTCCTTAGAAAATTTGTGTTAGTATTTTTTGATGATATACTAATCTACAACAAGTCTTGGAAGGATCATGTTCAACATGTTGATAAAGTGATCAGATTATTGGATGAGAAACAATTATATGCAAAAACCTCCAAATGTTTCTTTGGAGTACAAGAGGTGGAATACTTGGGTCATATTGTATTTGATGAAGGTGTTAAGGTAGACCCTCAACAACAACAAGTTCTCCAACTCCTAAAGGATAACCTCACTTTGGCACAAAATTGAATGAAACAACAGGCATATCATCATCGCGGTGAAAGAAGTTTTGATATAGGTGACTGGGTATTTTTACGAATACAACCATACAAATAAATATCCCTCAAGCAAAGCAAGAATGATAATAAATTATCGCCAAAGTACTATGGGCCTTACAAGGCTCTGCAAAATATTGGTACTATGGCATAAAAATTGGAGCCTCCTGCATCTTCCCGAGTGCCCCTAGTTTTCCATGTTTCATGATTAAAAAAGTTTATAAGTGACAAGATCCCAGTTCAAACAATATTTTCAAAACTTGACGAGGAAGGAAAATCCATATTGGAACCTAAAGCAGTCATGGAAACAAGAATCTAACATCTACGAAATCATAAAATTTTAGAGTATATCATCAAGTGGAAGAACTTACCCACTGGAGATTCCACATGGGAGGATGAGAATTTTATATAGAAGCATCCATAACTACTCAAGTGTTGAGGACAACACTTTTTGAAGGAGAGGGGCATGTTAGGTCCCTATACTACTATTGTAACCCTTTATTGTTATTAGTGCAACCCCCTTATTATATTTTTGTGCCCATGTAGTCCCCATATTGTTATTATTGTGCCCCATGGAAGACTACTATTGTTGTTATTGTGCCCTTACATTATTATTGTTATGTCAACTCTGACTACATTATGACCCCTTAGACTCCTATATATAGAAAGGAGGTCTTGTCATTTGTATCATCCAAGAATTGTTTATTTGTGTAATGTAAAGGAGGTTTCCCCCTCGAAGAGGCTGATTTATAAGGCATTGATCTATCTTTTCTATCTTTTTGTGAGCTAGTTTCATAACACCATCAATTCAACATAATTGTTTGATCCTTGCCCAAACCTTGTTTTGAATTTTAATACACATTTTTTAGTAAGATAAATAACACCCCTAACACCATAGGATCTATCATCCCCTAGAGAAGACCCACCAAAATATTCCTATGACTTAGAAGTATGAATTTACTCCTCAGTTATCTACTTAATGGCTTTTTGTTTAATGATCCTTTGGGATGAACTCTATAATGTATGAATATGCTTACCCTCGAAAAGGTTGGAATTCCATATAATCCATAGTCCCTATGCTATGATTGCAGTTAAATCCTTTTAAGCTTTAAAATTCATATTTTCATACTAGGCCCTTTAACCCTCCTCCAATAGATTTAACACACTAAGCATTTCTAATCCTAGTTACCTTCACTTCTTTCAAAATATATTGAGAATAAGAACTAATCATGATTAAGTGACAATTTCCTTCTTCTTGACTATAACATGGGGATACATCCCGAGACCTTGAGTACTTATTTTTATCACACGTCCCAAGTTAGTATCTTATTATTAATAACCTCATAAATATATGTGACTCCCCTAAATGGGATCCTTCATTGTATACATGATGAAAAGAGATAGTAATAAAGGTAGAAAATTAAAGACTCACCAAATACTTGTAGCATGGTTACACCTTCAAAAGAAAGAGTAAGAACCAATTTAATGGTCATCAATTCAACATAATTGTTTGATCCTTACCCAAACCTTGCATTTAATTTTAATACACATGTTTCATTAAGATAAATAACACCCATAACACTATAGGATCTATCATCCTCTAGAGAAGACCCACCAAAATATGCCTAGGACTTAGAAGATGAATTTGCTCCCCAATTATCTTCCAAATGGGGTTTTTTTTATTTAATTGATTTTTTTTCTAAATGATCCTTTATGATAGAATCTATAATGGATGAATATTCTTACCCTTTAAGAGGCTAACATTCCATATAATCCCGTTTCCCTATGCTATAATCGCAAGTAAAGACTTGTAAGCTCTAAATTTCATATTTTCATGTTGGGCCTTTAAACCTTCCTCCAATAGAATGACCACACGAAGAATTTATGATCCTAGTTACTTTATTCATTTCTTTCAAAACCTACTAAGAATAAGAACCAATCATGATTAAGTGATACTTTCTTTCTTCTTCACTACAACATGGAAGACACCTCTTAACGCCTTGAAAACCTATTTTTTATTGCACGTCCTGAGTAAGTGAATTATTATTAATAACCACATAAATATATGTGACTTTAATGGATTTTTGAACTTTTTTACTTTCGTTCTCCACCATACTTGGTTCCCTAAACCAACTTTCAAGTATAATAACTGATAACCTAATTTTGGGTTATATTTATTACATGGGTTCATTGGCCAAATCAACTCGTCCTCTCATATTTGACCCAAACAATAATGTTCCTAAGCATTGAAAGACAAGGACCCCATACCTCTACCTCCTTTCCTTCACAACCAAACTCATTTTATTGTTTCCATTCTTGCCTCCAAATAGTGGTCAATTCTTGTCTACAATCTTCTTGAGGCACACGTATCCTCTATCCCTACACTCTTGGAACATATGGACTAGGATTTGAAACCATGTCCACATCCCCTCCAAGGGTCTTCACCAAATTTGACTTTTCTCCCATTCCCAACATCCCAATCTATCCTATTCCCTATTAGAGAGTAGGCTAAGACAATGGCTTTCCATATGATAGGGGAATATTGTATATTCTTCTTGGGCCTCCAAATATAGTCCTCTACAAAGTTTGGAAGTATAAATTTATTCCTAGTACGTGACATCATAAAATATTATCTTGAATTAGCCTCCAAATGCCTTATGTTTCTATGGTTTTTGAGATCGAGAATTAAGTTTTCTAACCCCCAACCTCCAAAAGGTTTTGGGACTGCTAACCTTTTCCAATCACCAATGGGATCCCACTCTTCTCCTTAAATCATAACCAAATAAATATGAATCTAATTATTTTAATCCCCTCCAAAATACCTTTTGGATTCCATGGTTGAGACATCTAGTACATTAGTATTACTTCTAAAATTGATTTGACTAGAACATGTTTTCCACCTCTAGATAACTAGCCATGTTAATTCTCTTTTCCACTTTCATGGTCAACCATCTCCAATATTTTTTCTAATAATAATTAGGTTTTAATATGACTCCTATATATTTTGAGCATGTATCTTCCTACCTTCAAGAAAAATAAAAAATTCACCAGAAATGGACCTAAAGAGAATTTTTTTTAACTCTTCTTATTATGACCTTTGAAAAGATTTTATAAATGCAGTTACATAGGGAAATAAGCCTATCATCCTTAAAAGAGACATGTTTTTCTAATTTTTATAAGGGAAATGGATTTCACATTAAAAGAGACAAAATCATCCCATGAGATCTAGGTTCCTCTATCACCTTCAAAAAATCTAGTTCCAAATATCCAAGAAACCTATAAGGAACTTCATTATCCATACAACCAACCCAACTATTTTATCCGTTTGAAATATGTGTAGAACACAATGTATTTCATTCTTGGATATTTGTTTCATTAAGAATGTATCTTATTCTCCACTTACAAAACTAAGAAAATATTAAAACAACCTAATCATCTCTACGATGGTGGCCCTACCTTCATCCTATAGATACTTGGAAAGTGATGGACACCCACTTGAGCTATCTCCATCTCTCCTCTCAACCTTCCAAGCTGTATTGATTTTTTCCCAATGACTAGCTAGTAGTGATTTTTTTTTTTGTGTTTTCATCACCACAAGACAACCAAAGAATACTAATTTTGAGTCTCTAGACTGCTTCCTTATCAAACAAATATTTGTTGTATCTCTAATATCCTCAAATAAAAATCCAACCCTTTCACTACTATACAAATCCTCTAAATTATTTTCCACCTTAAATAAACTTGATGATATTTTATCTTTTCTTAATATTGGTTAGTGGCATGTTTCACTTTCTTCAAATTATTTTAAAATTGCATTGCAATTGAATCCCGTAATGCCTCCTTAAAAGAAACCCGGAGTTATTTTATACAATTTACATACCCCTGCTATGCCAACCACCTATGATTATCATAAAAGGAGAATGGTTTTACCCCATTGGGACCAACTCAAGAAAAATAGGCAAGTGATCTAATTCTCTCCTTGAACTAACCCATTTTGAAATCTTGACATGAACAACAAGCCATAATTTTGAAACTAAAAATTCATTTAACATTTTTGCAATTCTCTCTTCCACACCCTTTATTTCATCTAGGTAGGCTTTAGATTTGTAGATTAAATCATAAAATCCTACATCTTTCAACTTCCTCAAAAATAATATGAGAATGGATCCACCTTAGTTAAAGGTCCCTAAATATCCAAACTTCCAAGGAAAATTTAGGATCCCCTCACATAATAGAATAACCCTAATTGATCCAATTCCAGCTAAAAAAACTTGTCCCAATAAGGCTTTTATTATAGATAATTCCCATAAATTTCCAGGATAGTGATCTCCTTTATCATGTTTAGGGCGAAGAGAGTTGTACCCAATCTTGAAAATAAACAACAATTAGTACATAAATAAGATCTCTTCTTCCAACTAATATCTAGACCACCTAATTTTCTCTTAACATCTTTGAAAATCAACTTCCAAACTTTGAATAATTTCTATAACTCTATTAAAGTTCCCACAACCACTCAATATGCTCTCCTATAGTAATATTACTTATGGATTGTGATTATCCATGATCCTCTTTAATTTTTTTTTTGAAAAAATAAGGTATTTCCACATATGACAAACACCTTAAACAATTGCTCACAAAACTATGTCAATATTATTTTACGAGTGTATTATGTGGTTAAAAATCTCAAAGAGGGAAATGATCCATGGCCCTAGCTAGAGGACCCACTTAAGGAAATATATTACTGCAAAATAGAAATTTGTACATTAGAGTTTTTCACAATTTATCTTTAACAAATGACCCTCCATGATCTTTAAATTGTATATCATGGACCTATGGGGTGCTAGGCCATGGATCAATATAAGCATTAGTATTGAGGAGAATATAAATCATTATATCACCATATGTCTAGAACATATTGTGATCATTAGATTACAAAGTTGTTAATCCATACTAAAGAAATACACTAATGCAACACATACTTACCTAAAGAAATATTAGGCCAAATTGAATTTAATTAACTCCTAAGTGTCTAAATACCTTAACTCACCCATTTAAGAATGGCTAGGGATAGGATTGAATGGTTTAAAAACGTGACAAATACAATAAGGAAGGAGGCATTAGATCATATCCCCCCTTAATGTCAACTTCCTAACTCTAACATAGATTAGAGTTTTCTTTTTTTTATAGGAGATGTTGTGAAAATGTCTACAATTTAATCATCTATAGGGAAAAATAGCACTTTGAGAAAAAAATATTGAATTTTCTTTTCAAGTGCATATGTAGCTCAATGTGCTTGTTCTGTTTAAATTGAACTCGATATTTGGTAAGCTCGATGATAGTCTTATTATCAAACTAGAGGGTGGTTGGATGCTACTGTTAGAATATAAACTCTAAAATGACATGTCAAAGCCATAAGGCTTCTTGACTTGCATTAACCATTGCTTAGTACTTTTCTTTCACTAAAAAAATAGAAAGAACTTGTTGTTTATTCCAAGCCTAGGTGACAGGTTTGGAACCAAGATTAAAAACATATATTGCAATACATTTGATCGTCATGATCAATATCCCAATTGGAATCAATGAAACTAATCAAGAAAGGTATACCCCCCTAAATTGTAATGCATCCCAAACTTAATTATTCCCTAGATATACCAAATTATCATATTTGTTTCTTTCCAAGGGCTCTCATGGGGTGTTTGCCTATATTAGGAAACAAAACCAATAAAAAAAGAAATATCAAGATGGGCATGAGTAAAATATAAGATGCTACCAACTAGTTGAAAGTATAAAGTGCCATCTACTTTGGGTTTTATATATGTGGCATCAAATTTGACTCCAAACTAAAAGGGAGATGGAGCTAGTTTATAATATTTCGTGTGAAAAGGATTAAGAAGGTTGCATGCATACTTATACTAGGAAAGGGAAATTCCTTCCTTGGTTTACAACACTTGGAGGCCAAGTAAAGAATACAAATAACTTAAGTTTATCATTTAAAATTTATTTTTAATGATATATTTCACATGGTTTAAGAGTTTTGGGTCACTACTAATGAGTGTAATGTCATAAAAAAAATAACATGTATTTTGAGATGGTTTCCTACTTTATTGATATAGATATTAAGGTTGGAATCACATATAAAAAATCCAGTCTCAATAAATTTCTTCTTGTAGATCCCCATGCAAGAGAGTAGATTTAACATCCATATGATGTAACTCCCATATATTTGAGGTTGCAAGAGATAGAAAAGGGTCTATGGAATTCATTTTAGCTACAAGGGAAAAAGTTTCATTATAGTTAATGCCCTGAAATCCAAATTTTACTTTGGCAAATAATTGGGCCTTATGTCTTTCAACAGTTCCATCTAATGCATACTTAGTTCTATACACACATTTACATCTAACAAGTTTTCTTCCTTTTAGAATAGGTACAAGATCCCAAGTATAGTTCATCATTAAGGAACAATATTATTCATTCATTGCTTTGTTTCAATATGGATGGCTAGTAGCTTTTGAAAGTATATCTAAATGACGATTCTTTGAAATAAACCAAAAGAGAGGAGGTTCATTAGAGCTATGAATGAATACAATATTCATTTTTATAATCATCGGTTATATCACTAGCTACTTCAAATGTTTTATTGATCCATATAGGAAGTTGTGGTGTTGATGTAGGTTCATGTTCAATGGATTAAACTAGAGAAAGGTGACTAGGTAAAGGAAGATTTTAATCCTCACTATCATTATCTAAGAAACTAGAAGAGGCTCCCCAGAATAAAAGTTGGGAATAGAAGATGGCACAAGGGTTTAATTAGGCTCTTAGTTGAAATATTTTCATCAAACTTAAAAAAAAAAAATCCCACTTCATGGGCATATCTTCCAACTAATTAACTACACAGGTGGAAGATAATTTCTTTCAAGAGGTATTCAGATTGCATGAGGTCCCCAAGCACATTGTAAATGATAAATATAGAAGATTACTCAATGAATTTTGGAAATATATAATTAGATTATTCATCATGGAGTTAATCCCAATCACTAGTCATCACCCATATAAAATAGATAGACATAAATATCTAACAAGTGGGTGGAAGAATATTTACAGAACTATGTGACATGGTAGTAGAAAACATGGATCATGTGGTTGCACTTGAGTGAATATTGTTATAACATGGATCTATTTGGATGACTCCTTGTAAGGAAATGTATGGGTGCAATGCTCCCAAATTCTTAGATAAGGCAATAGGAGACAATAGGGAATCAATGGTAAGGGAATAGCTATAGCATAGTCAAGATATTCAAGGAGAACCTATAGGTAGCCCAAAATCAACAGAATTTGTAAGCAAATTTCCATATGGTGGAGTGTAGATTCTATGAGTGGATATTGTTTTCCTAAGACTTCATCCATATAGGAAATCATCTTTGAATAAAAATGGTTCCAATAAGTTGAAACCTTATTCAATGTGCATTACAAGGTGATAAGGAAGATTGGGGAGGCTGCTTATGAAATAAAATTTTCAGAAGAGAACGATATCCCCAATGTTTTCCATGTATCTTTCCTTAAAAAGGTAATTGGACAACAAGTCAAGGCCACGACAAGGTTCCACCACTAAATTTGGAAAGGAAATTGGTCAACATTCCAGAGGAGGTCGTGGACATGAGAGAGAAGAAGTTAAGGAGTTGAGTCGTCTGAGAGCATTTAATTTGATGGAAGGGATTGCTAGTAGAAGATGTTACATGGGAAGGTGAAAAAGTGATGTAATTGCATGAGGATAAACAAACTCAGGAAGGGAGGGCTGTGGTGTCCCTTTCTAAATAATAGAGGCATGAGAGGGGTGGATTCATAGTTGGATCCCATGGGATACTAACATAAAATAAAGAGGCCACCAAAATAAAAATAAAGAATAGTTAACTAAAGGTGGTAAAAGTCACTTTAGGAAAAATAATTTGATCCATGGTTTTTGTTTACCATCCATAATTTTGGAGGAGGAAAATAATATTAAAAGGAGAAGGACGCTTAAGGGGAGGCATGCAAAAAGAATTATTGGAGAATTGCTAAGGATCTCAAGTAGCTTGCTGAGAAAGGTAGAAATCCTCAGTTGGTTCCCAGTTTTAGTGTTGAGATATACACCCTATCCTATGGCATCAGTTTTGGTGGTCGTAAAGCCACCCTAGCCAATTATTTTGTTCTTTCAAGTTGATTCTAATGGGATCAATTGGGAAGCATAAGGATGGATAAAGATTTTTTTTTTTCCAAAAAGTTCGATCTATATAGAAGAAGACTGAATTCTAATTTCAATTGTGTGCTTTAGAGGGCCAAATCCCTGCCCACAAGGGAAAGCCAAATTATTGCATTATCAAAGGCTGAGTTTGATTGGAAATTACAAGAATATCTTAATTGTGGCAGAATGAGATTATTAGAATTTGAATCTCCATATCATAAGGGTTGCATTGGTTTGTGGCAAAGTAGTGATATTGTGTAACAAGGTTTGACACTTAGAAGATTGGATCCTCATGGCTATCCCAAGTAGGTTGTTAATACAAATTACTAGTTAAATCATGTCTTCACCAAGCAGGCCAAATTAATATTTTCTAAATGATAGGTTTCCATGTGTGTTGTTCATTTTGGAGGGGTTGAGTATACCTGTAGAATCTAAGTCATATTACTGTACATCTTTTTCATTTTTGAATGGTCGAGTATACCTATGAAAACTGAGTAGCCATATTGTTATGCATGTTGTTCATTTTGGAGGGGCCAAGTATACCTGTTGCAGTTTGATCATATTGATGTGAGCATTGTTTTTTCTTAGAGGGTTTGAGTATACTTGTAGCATGTCACTACCATTGGAGCCGAGCCATATCAAATACTTGGATTAAATTGTTGCCCAAAAAAGGGGTCAGATTTACATTACACGAGGCATGATTCTTGAGGCGGTCCTACTATCTACCAAGTTTCCAAAAGCCTTCAGTGTGTATCCAAATTTGGTAGTAGTGGTAATTAAATAAGGTAGATTGGGTGGAAATAATAAATTTTTAGCAAAGTCATTCCCATCACCAACAAAAGATCGAACTGTTAGAAAATTGGAAAGGCACAAATATTTCCTTATGTTGATAATTACTTGTGATATCTTTGAGTCATTATTAGCTTTATTATGTTCTTATTTTATCTTTGTTTCATCGAGAAATTATTCAAAATAAAAACACGAAGATCAAGACACTAGATGTAGGCACTCTGATAGGGATAAAACACCTCTATAGGGGAAACCTAGTCAAACTCTTCCACTAGAGAAATAAAGTTGAGATAGACCAAGACCCTGGACCAAAATACCTTCCTCGTCCACCAAGTTATCCTTCTAATAGGATTCTACAAATTTTAGTAGTCTCTTCTTGTCCATCAGCTTCACTCCAACAACAACCCAGAATTTCGACCCCCAACAAATCTAGAATTTTGGCCCAACTATATTTCTGCAACTTCAACCCTTCCGGTAGCTCAACAACTTCACATGTGTGTGAGAGAGATAGATAGAGATAATTTTTATTTCTTTTGCTTTATAGTGACCTCCTTCTCCTTTGTTATCCCTTTCCACCTTCTTCCCTGAATTTCACACTTTTTATTGCCCCAAAAACTATAGATCAAACTTGGTGAGTAAGCGCTCCAAATGAGGTCAAGTTTCTTCCTTTATATAGGAGATTATGCTCCTCAGTTAGGCTAACTTGTTCAGTTTGAGGCCGACTTGGTGGAGGAGGCCTAATTGACCTATTTTACATTAAAACAAATTTATTTTCTGACAAATGAAACCCAACAAGGGTCTTTTACATTATGACATGGACAAGGACACTTGACATAAACCCTAGAAGCCTACAATGGAGGCTTTGACCTATAAACAATTGACCCAAGCATGAAACCCATGCTTTAATAAGTCAATTTCTATAATAATAAAAATTATTTTCTTTCTTTTGAAAAATACATTACATCATGACTCAAATACAATTATGAATACTAGAACTAGTTACATTCTTCAACACTCCCTCTTAACTAGGGAGATATTCATGATTAGATACCTAATTAGGGTACTCTAATCAGGTGGGACTAAGATAAACTCAAGCTTTAGCCACTCTAGGTACGATCAAGATTTTAATCTCTACCACCAACCCCAAGAATCTAGTGGTGTATCCAAGGTTAGAGATCCATGACCAACACTACCCTCCTCACTTCGGGATCTAGACATCAACGCATAGACTGACCAGATGTCCTCCCAAACATCTTGCCATAAGATGCTTCATCTCTCCTAATCAACTAAATCAAATTTATCCATCAAACCAAGCATGGTTTAAATGTTCAACCTTTTTATGGAGAGATCCTGCAAAATCGTAACCCAAATCAATAATAAAATTTCAAATATATATGGAAACACACAAGTAAACACAAAACTTATGGGTCCTTAATCATTCTGAGGCTACTTATATCATCATCAGTTTATCCAAATGCAGCTTATCAGAAGCTTTCCTCTTCTTTCATTTATTCAATAGCACTAAATATAACCTCAATACATCTCAATTCTTTTTGAATATTTATCTATAATACTTTCATTCTTTAGCTTTATTCTTAATTCAAGGTATTCATTATGACTGTCACAATATTCCCTCCCTCTCAACTGGGGAGACATACCCTTTCTTCTATCCAAGCTCCCTCTCAACTTGGGGAGATCAACAACTTCATAACTTTAGAGAAACTTCATTCTTTAAAGACTTCATTTATTTCTCATGGCATCAAGTTCATCTTGATCATCTTCATTCTTATAGCTTCCTTCATCATGCTCATTATCATATTTCAATTGTGAACATCTCCAACATCTTGAAGATTATGTACCTGCAAATATTGCAACAACAATTACAACTAAATACAAATATACAAAAACATGAATATAACTATAATCTTTATCATGTCATTATAATGGAATCATTAAAACATTCAAACTATAGACCTCAAATACCTAAACCTAGTTAGGTTCATAATCAACAAGGATCATATATTTTTAAATACTAGACTTCAACTTCTTGCTAGGGTTTTGTCATCAACCCTAGACTCTATCTCCAAGACACAAAGCCTTAAATAATATTAATAAAAATGAACTCATTATCCATATAAGGTTTATGACAACATGCTTTTAGAATTATATGTCAGACTCTTCTAGGGCTTGTTACAAACCCTAGATTTTCTCATCGAAGCTAAATCATATCAATAATAAAAAAAATCATGTTCTAGAATATCAATTTCTATAAGGGTTTTGTTACAAACCCTAAATTTCAAAAACATTAAGTTAGCACACTCGCATATGCATATTAATAACAGTTAGGAAAACCCAAGACATACACATCAATACATCGAAGTTAGATATACACCAATTTTCACTAGGATAGGGTTTCAATCAAACATACGAACGTAAACGTAGGGCTTCATTCCTAGGATATTATTATAACTATTTCAAAATTTTTGTTCATAAACCCTAATTCACCAAACCCTAAAGATCTAGGGTTTCAATATATAACTTAGATATTAACAACAAACCCTAAAGAACTAGGGTTTCTATCATAACAATACCAAAACCCTAAATTTTAAAAGAATAGGATTTCATCATATGTTCTAAGAAAACCCTAATAATACTTAGGGTTTCATTATTGACATTGGCATACCTTAGCATTAAGAGGATAGGTTTTTACAATCAACCCTAAAGGTTAGGGTTTCACAAGAATGATAAAAATCAAGATTCAATCAATGATTAATCACCCTAACAAGAATATTTAAGATTCAAAATATTAGACATAATGATGTTAGTAATGTAAAGTTTTTTTTTTTTTTTTGGTAGGTAAGCACCCACGAAGGATTTGAACCAGTGACTTATCACAAGGAGTGCCTTAACAATGCACCCATTCACCATCAATCCAAAGCCCCGTGGGCTATAATGGAAAGCAAATTTCAAAAGAGAATGAACATACCTTTTCTATGAAGAGAACCTTGTACCAAAACTACTAGTTTAATACATACCTTGAATTTTTCTTTAACAAACCTTGTAGGACATCAATTCTTGAAGGTATTCATTTACAACATAACTTCTTCCATGCTTCAAGTTTATCCTTTGAAGTCTTCTCCATAACCTTTGTGTCTTCTGCAATCTTTCCCACCAAGGAAAACATAAAAGGTTATTAGCATATATGAGAGGGAAACCAAACAGAAAAGAGGAAACAAGGATCAATATACTTATCTTTTGATAAAATGGTGAAGACTCCCTCTTAATCCAATATTTCTAAGTGATACCTACCAATTATCAAAATAATTAAAAAATGTTCTAACAAGACATATTAGAGTTACAAACTCTAGAAATCAACACATAAAGGAAAACAATACAAGACTAAGATGGATATGTAAGAGAGGACTTAGTAGTATAAGTCGTTGACTTCCGATTCTTGAGTCTTATTCTTCTTAGGTGGAGCTTCATTGGTAATATTTGTTTTCCCCCTATCTCTCTTCTTATTCCTTGGATTCTCAAGACATTGATTTTTGTAATGACCCATCTTATGACAATTGTAACATTCAATATTGGATAGGTAAACTTTCTTCTTTGGTCCTTTGAACTTCTTGAAGGTTCCCTTCTTTTTGTGATGAGAGGAATAGGCATAATACGTGTTTTCTTATTCATCCTTCTTCTTCTTGTTTACTATTGACATTCAAGCTTCTTCTTGACTGCATGCATTCCACATTTGTTCATGTTGAAGAATGTGTAACTAGGTTCAGTCTTCATAAGTATGAAATGTATTCTTGTAAATAATAAAAGTAAAATAGATTATTATTGGAGCATGGGTTTCATGATCAAGTTCTTTTATTTTATAGGTCAAGCACTCATTGTGTGCTTTTAAGGTTTGTCCTAGGTTAAAGAGTCATTGTCATATATTGAAGACCCTATGGGCACATTGTATCATGTAAAGAAAAATCTATTTTGCCTTTAAAGTGTCGAAATACCTCCAAGATCAAGTTGGCATAAGGATATGTCAAGTCGACCTACATGAAGAGCCACATCTACCCCTTGGAAGAGTCTATATATAGAGAGGAACTCATCCTCCATTATACACATTCACTCATCTCATTCTATGTGAAGAATAGGAAGAGAAGAAGTCGAAGAATAGGTTACAAAGAAGAGGAAGTTGAAGAAGTTGAAGTTATTGGACTAGATCTCTATCTCTCTCTTGAGAAGGTCGAAGTTAGGGTCTATGTGCTGGGACTATATTTTGGTTTGATCTTGGAATAAAAAGAGAAGGAAATGCAAGATAGGGTCTCTTAGGGTGTCTCATTAGCCCTAAGATTCAAGGAAAGGCAAGCGAAGGGAGGAGAAGGATATTCGAGGGAGATCAATGTCTCCAAGAGAAGTAGAAGCAGTTGCAACAATTGCCATGAGCCAAAATTTTGGATCTACAGTGGGAGGTCGAAGTCACTACAGCAAGAGGCCAAGTTGATCTTGATCTTGGAGGGTATTTGTCTGAGTCACTAGATCATGGTATTCATCAGTTGAAGAATCTTTAAGAAGAGGAGATTTATGGGGATTCTCCTCAAGAGGAGGCTTGTTTTCCCTCGCTTGCAGCCTATATACTGTATCACTATTCTTATTATTTTTGGTAGTTGTTTGATGTATCGCACATTGTAATAATAAGGAACAAAGCTAATAAGTAAAAAGGTAACACAATCAATTATCAAGTTAAGAGAATTAAACTACTTATTGTCTTATTGAATTCTCAACTATTTGAATGTTGGAGTATCCTTCCAATTGCTAATCCCTAATGCAAAAGCACTCCAAGATTTTAGTAGTCCTAGAAGAGAAACAATTACGAGCTTCTTTTATGGTACAACTTCATTTATTACTTGGACCTCATCTTTGATTCTAGATATCCTTACTAAGTATGATGATACAATATCGTCTCTTGTCATATTTATTGTCCTTAGTTCATTCTCTAGGCTTTTTATTTGACCAATTTTCTTGATGGTGAACAATTTGGAGAGAGCCTTATACATTTCGTGAGCGAAGTCTACGTTGGATATATATGGAATTAGGTTTTCCTTTACTCCATATACTATTAGATTCATGGAAAATATTTTGATTTATCTAAACTTCTCTTTCTCTACTTCATCTATAGGCTTCTTGAATTTTCCTAGAACAAGGTCCAAAACTTTGTGTTTAGTGAGGATAAGGTCTATCGTCTTTTCCCATGCCCTGTTGTTGGAGGCTCCTTCTCGTTTGTTTTCTCCCTTCTTTGAATTTTTCATATTGTTGTCTTCTAATCCTTGTGACCGTCCTTGAAACCATTTTCTTATATCTCTCTTTTCAATAGATCTTTAGTTTTCCTTTTTCCTTTTTCTTCACCTTAGCTCCGATACCATGTTAGAAAATTGGAAAGGTAGAAATATTTTCTTATGCTGATAATTACTTGTGATATATTTGAGTTCTTATCAGTTTTCTTATGTTCTTATTTTGTCTTTGTTTCATCGAGAAATTATCCAAAATAAAAACACGAAGATCAAGACACTAGATATAGGCACTCTGCCAAGGCTAAAACCCTTCTAGAGGGGAAAACCTAGTCAAACTCTTCCACTAGAAATATCAAGTTGAGATAGACCAATACCCTAGACCAAAATACCTTCCTCCTTGACCAAGTTATCCTTCAAATATGATTCATAAAATTTCAGTAGTCTCTTCATTTCCAACAACTTCAACATAGCAACAACCTAGAATTCTGGCCCCCAGCAAATCCAGAATTTCGGCCCCCGGAAAATCCATAATTTCATCTTAGTTATATTTTTGCAACTTTGGCCCTTCTAGCAGCTCAATGGCTTCACACGTGTGTGTGAGAGAGATAATTTCGACTTCTTCTGCTTGATAATGACCTCCTCCTCCTTCACTACCCCTTTCCACCTTCTTCATTGAATTTCACACTTTTTACTACCCAACAACTACATATCAAACTTGGTGAGTGAGTGCTCCAAATGAGGTCAAGTTGTCTCCTTTATATAGGATATTTTACCCCTAAGTTAGAATGACTTGTTCAATTTGAGGCTGACTTAATGGAGGAGGCCTAATTGACCTATTTTACATTAAAATAAATTTCTTTCTTAACAAATGAAGCACGAGAAGGGTCTTTTACATTATGACATGGACAAGGACACCTGACATAAACCTTAAAAGCCTATAATGGAGGCTTTGACCTATAAACAATTGACCCAAGCATGAAACTCATGCTTTAATAAGTCAATTTTTATAGTAATAATAATAAAATTCTTTCTTTTGACAAATACATTACATATGACTCAAATTATACAATTTTGAAGATCGACATTAGTTACATTCTTCAACATGAAAGACCAAGTATCGTGGTCAAATTTATAGAGTTGGGTAGGAGATCGATTGGCATCAATGAGGGGGGTTGAATTGTTACTAGAAAATCAAGCCAAATTATCTAGTTTGAAGGTCACATTAACCAAGAATTCATGGGAAAACATCTTAGGATTATTCACCAAGTGCTACCATAAAATATATGTAATTTCCTCCTCAGATTCTCATCAATAAATTATTGTCGATGATATAACTTTTTATGGGTTTACATCACAATTATTATTTAAAATAACTGGTAACTTTATCGTGCCAAATGCACAATTTTTTGATGTTTATGGAACAAGGGTTCATGACACGAATTTTACAAAATAAATTCCCCAATATTTTGGCCACAAATTACCCTAGGATATTACACAAATTCTCAAGGCTACAAATGAGACATAAATATTTTGATTGTTATTGGCGTTTATCAATCATTTTTAATGGTTCTCTTATATAATTATATATAATATAATAATATATATATATATATATAATATATAATATATATATCTATAAATATTAATATAATAATATTATAATAAATATATGTTTATTTGTTGGTTATGTGGGAGTTTGTTACGACCTCAACATTCCCCTTAATTTTTCAGAAATTATGGGGCTTTCCATATAAATTTTGCTAATATAACTTTTGGACAACAAATTTCACAACAAATGATGTCAATTTTTTTCCTATCTTGCGTATTGGCCCACCAGGGTATTTCTCAAACGGTTAAAACTGGATGGGCCAAAATGAACAATATCTCGAGATATAATACACCAAATCAGGGTCATGAGGGCTTGTTGGAGAGGAAATTCATAGGAGAACAATATGACAACACTTATTCAATCAAATTTAGCTATTTAATTCCCCAAAAATAGTAGAAAATTAAGTTGCAATTTTGTAACCAATTCAATTTTCTAAGTTTTTTGCTAAAAATTTCATTTTCTAGGACTTCATGCTATTAGTAATCCATTTTTAGATTATTCATTATCTAATAGTATCACAACAGACAACCATCAAGAGCTTAAATTTAGCTTTTACTAATTAATTTAGGAAGTTTAATTAGATTGTTTGTTTTCATCAGATTTGGAATTTGGATTTTGCCTGTATTTTGATATACTTTTAATTATATTGTATTGAATTTGATTGTAGGATTGATTCATGCTATCATGATTTGGGGATTTAGAGAAACGGAATTGGAGAAACAGAGAAACATTAATATTTTTAATCTCTCAAATTAGATCTCAAAATTTTTATTCCGTTGTCATTGAAATAGATTCCATTTTGGACTCTGATTTGTAAAACTATAAATATGAACTCTGAAAATGAACCAAGGGTTCCAATTTTTGCAAAAGATGCTTTTTTCACCATGTTGGGCCCCCAAATTAACATACACTTTCACTCCATTTTCACCTTTATCCTTGTTTTGTCACCTCATTTCATCACATTATCATTACATAAACCCTATATTTCCATTACCATATGGGTTCATATTTTCATTTTCCAAAGTTGTTTATTTTATGTATTTAAAGTGAATTTATGATTAACAACTAGGAAACTAACATGGTTTCATATATCTATATATGTGGTATGAGTTTTGTGACATGTGTAGGTGATTTGGAAGGTTCCAAGACACTCTTATGTGGCGTCCAAGACTCAAATTCGAATTCTCTTGAAGATTTGAAGGAGATTTGGGATACTGGTCAAGCATATCTCATGGAGAAAAATCATGGATAAAGGAATATGTGTCTCATATTGGTTGTAACCATATGAAGGATTTGTAGATATAGGAGGGATTTGTGGATATCCATTAATGAGTTAGTTGCTTATGTTTTTGTATAAATAGGAGCACCTCCTCCATTCCAAAGGGAGGACTCTTGGAGCATGTATCCTAGAATAAAGTTTTCTTTCTACAATTTTAGATATAGATTGTCGTAATGTAGTATATGAATTTATGGAATAGCTTGTCACTTTGTTCTTAAGAGAATTAAGGTTACTCTAAAAGGATCAAAGAAACATTTTATTTCATCATAGATTTTATTTCATTATAGATTTTATTTTCATTTAATTACTTAAATGTTTGAAGAATTTCATTATTAATGAATGAATTTTTAGCTTAAATATTATTAGCATATGAAAGGACAAACAAGGGTCTAAGTTAGGATCTCTTCCATTTGATATGAGTAATAATTGAAATTCCTTCTCTTTTTCTAGTTTCAAGTTATTTATGAATTCTTGATTTTTGATGCTTATGAATGGATTTTAGTTGAGTTCTAATTAGCATATGAAGGGACAACCAAGAGTCTAAGTTAGGCTCTCCTTCTATTTCGTCTGAACAATAATTAAAGGTCATTTCATTTTCTTTATTTAAAATTCTTTTTGAGTTTATGCAATGGTAATGTTGTTGGAATAGAACTATGAAGAAGGACAATTAGGACCTCCTAAGTTAGGAGCCTCTTCTCTTGCTTTCTATACATCACATACTGCTGCTCTTTAGTTTCTCTTCTTGAGAACAGTACTGTGAAGAAGGACAACCAGGACCTACCGAATTGGGAGCCTCTTCCTTTGATTGTTGCATCTTGAACTAGAAGGTTTTTAGTTTTAAAAGTTATTTATAATATGCATTTCCATTCTAAACAAACCTCCTACAATAGTCTCATCTGAGGTTCCATATATTTTGGTTTGCTTCTAAGTTTATGAAACACCCGGGTTGACAAATTAAATGATAGGGATTTAACAGACAATTAAATCACCCAACACACCATTGTAGGAGACTTGTTTTGTAATAAATTAGCTAATTGTTGGACAAAAAATAGAAAAAATCCTTGTTGTAACCATTATTGAGAACTACTGCCATTTTGGAGACTTAATAAAGAGATCATTCATTTCTTGTTTATCTTCTATTGTATGGGTATAATTATATTTTCCAACATTATTCTTAGATTAGAATAATTCATGGTTATTTTAAGCCATTATCAAGATATCTTGCAGGGTTGAATAGAGATAGATGTAGAGTTGGATATTTCATTTTATTAGGATTATACTGCATTAGTTGCTAGCTATATATTAGCTTAATGAGATATTTTTTTTGTGATATTCTTGTTGTTTTATAGAATTTTTTTATGTAATTTAACATGATCTATTGGCTCAAATACAAATCTCACTTGATTGTAAATATATGCACAAATCAATCTCATAAATATTTATTAGATCACTGTAATTGCATATTTGCCTAAACAAAAACAAGTCTTAAAACTATTTCTCTAGCTTGTTAGCTTTATTTTGTTTTGGATTCAAGCAGGTCCATGTTACTAACTCTTCCTCTTAATTAGGAAGAGGTCTATATCTTCTCCTAATTGAGCTAAATTAGGATTTACTTTTGATGTTTGCATATTAGATTAGATTCTATTTGCATTTAGGAAATTTTAGTGGAATTATCTTTTCACAGGAGAAACCTCCTTGGTGGTTTGGTTGAGCCCACATATAAGCTTAAGGAATGTCTTCTTAGAAGTATATTATAAGAGGATAAGTCTAATGCCTCTTCCTTTTAACAGTAATTAGGAATATCATTAATCAACTAGGAGAGTGAGGGGTAACTGGAACCCATTCAACTAGTCAAAATCACCATCCCAAATGGATAAGGGTCTAATTAGGGCCCTGACTAAGTGATTTTCTAAATGTTGATTATGGTCAATTTTGGCCATCAACATTTTTGGCACTAGAATGAGGGCAATCAACGAGTTGCCCCTTTGGAATTTTGTGTTTTAAAGTTTTATTTATTTCCAATGGCTCCTTCAAAAATTCCCATTTGGAGTTGCATCTTTGGTAGCTCATCTTCCAACATTCCAATGAAAATTGTAAGACCCTTGTCGAAGGTAAAATTTGATGGTAAGGAAAAAAATTATGCATATGAACATGTTTTACAATTTATTCAAAATGTTACAAATTGTACCTTGATTGATATTGATGAAGGTATTCTATGAAATATTTTTACTCTAACTTTCACAGGCTAAGCCAAAAAATGGTGTGAATCGCTGCTCGTTACCTCTATTCATAGATGGAATGAATAAAAAAATTTCTGCATGCATTCAATGATTATGACTATGAAAAGGTATGTATTGAATTTGAGAATTTGCACAATTTGAAAACAAATCTACAATGGATTTTATCATTAGATTCAAATTAATTTATTTAAAATTTAATTCTTGAGATAGTCCCTCTGATTTAGAATTAATGGAATGGTTTCAACATATCATTTCTCTTCCTTGTGTTCTAAATAATTATGTTAAATAGGAAGATGTTACTTTTCCAAATGTATTTGTTGTTGTTAAAGAACCTGTTATTCCCAATGGCATGTTCATCTTCTTCAAACAGATAATGCAAAAATTGTTAGTGAACAATTTCAAGAAGATATGTGCATAACCAATATGATAAATAATGTTGATCCTTGAGCTTCCCTAAATCAGAATAATTTTGCTGAAAAGGAAAATCAACAAACAACAATTCAAAATGAAAATATTAGTGATAATGATTCTTTTAGCAATATGTGTTCCTATAGAAAATGCTTCTGAGTTTTCTGATGATATCCATAACGTTCATCCACAAAGTTCGGAGAAACTAAATATTAATTCTCAGGAAAATGTGGTTATCTAAACACATAATGTTCCTGAAATTATTTCAAATATAGGTGAAGTTGATATTTGTTCTAAGGAAAATAATGACGAATCTACAAATATATAAATATTTATATTTGTATGCTTAAATAATCATTTTTCTCTTTATCCTAATCTTTTTGTTGATTTTAATTCGTTGGAAAATCTTTCAGTGGTTCTTCTTTACACAAATGTTGTTTTAGAAGATAGGGAAGTTGCCATAAAGTTAATAAATGATGAATTGTCGATAAGTTCTGATAAGGATAATGACTTATTAATTGATCACATATACAATAGCTTTGACAATTCTCATGATTCTAAATTTAATCATTCTTCTTGTTCTAAATTACTTTTTGAAAAGGAAGAAAGTGCTAATAAGAATTACGAAGTCATTTATGATTATGATTTTGAGATTGAGAATAGTGAGTTATTTCACCTTTCATTAAATTCTTATGTTCTTAATCCTCAAAGTCAATCTATATTTCCTTATGAGAGATCTTCTTATGCTCATGCTGCTATAATAAATCCTCATTTTGAATCTGCTTATAATCATTATGATTTCATTTCTCTAGAAGAGGAATATATTCCAATTTATGATTCTAATGTTATTCAATTTCTTAGTTTTTGTCATAATCTCTGAACTGCTTTTACATTCACAAGTAGAAGTTGGTATTAATCTCATTTGTATTATCTCAAGTGTTTCTTGTGAAGAGGAAATTTCTTCAAACAAAACTTAGCTCTCTTGTAACATTACTTGTAACAATAACGTAAATAATGATGTAATTATTGTTTATTATTCATTTGTTTTGGTTTTTTTAGGTCTTTATGTAGTTGTTATATTTCAATTTTTTGATATTTTATGATGATATTTTGGGCACTTAAGGTTGAACACTCATCAAGTGCATTACTTGAAAAAAATGATTTTCAAATCTTGGAATATGAACATCAATAATTTCAAGTTTTTCAATTCCAATTGATGTTTATGTCCTATCAACTCATTCTTTCTTCTCAAATGAATCTTTCACAAGATTTGACACTTGATAGTGTGTTATTCCAATATTTCCATCTATCTTTCCCATCTAAAAATATTTTGAGATACTCATTAGCTTTTCGTTATGACTTTGATGACTCATTTGAAAATTGTTTGAAAAAATCAGTTTTGCAAAGGATTTCTTTTAAAGTGCTTCCTACTTTACATAATACTAAAAATCTTCTACACGCCACGAAATTTAAAGGTACATCATTTGACTCTGGCCTGTTACCCTCTCCTTCTTTGAATCATCTCCAATCTTTAATAGATGTCCATTCTAATTTTTATGATCTAATTGAAATATGGTTGGAGAATTCGTTTAAAGTGGGGTTTCTTGTAGCTAAATTTATTTTTCATTGTTTATTAGAAATAGATGTACATAATGGGTTTAAATTTTCTTTTAGTGGTCTAGTAACAATTCTGTTTATGTTGCTAATTCCTTATGTATATATCATTATAGGAATAAAAGAAGTTGGTTGACTCCATTGGAAATATGATTTCACTTAGACTTGGTTGTTCCTATAGATTAGAAATGGAATAGGAATTGTTTAGTTTAATTGGTTTTCTTTTATTCTATTTTCTATAATAATGCAGCTATTGAATAAGTAAGTGATGAGCCTTTAATTTTTATTGGCGAAGAATGGTTTAAAGCGTATCAACAAAATCAATCAAATCATTAGACATGTTCAAGGAAATATTTCATTTACTTATCACAATATTGTTGAACAATGAATCTATACATGATACACTCTACATTCAGTTTTCTTTGCAAATCCATGGGTTACATAACCCATCTCTGTCAGTGCTAGTGCTAAAGTAATTTGGGTTGGCATTAATTTATGCTTATTTGGGGTTCTTCTACAATTTGGTTATATATTCTATAATATATATATATATATATATATATATATATATATAATATATATATATATATATATATATTATATATATATATATATATATATATATATATATATACATATCATATATAGCTTCAATCTACTGTTAAAAAAAAAAACTCACCATGCAAAATCCTAATATACTCCATATAAATAAAATATGGCATATAAATTGGGATTTAAAGAAAGTTTTGGAGATGATATATAATCAAGCTTTTATTTGCGTATACCATATGAGGAACATCACTCAAATCAGATGTTGTAAAGAGGAAATTTATAGCTTTGAACAACTGCAATGCAAAGCAACACACATTCCAACATATTTTTATTGTTTTTAAATCATTTTCATTTAAAGCAAAAATTTGAAATTTCTTATGATTCTTATTCATTATTGATATCTCACCAAACACTTGTTATGAACATAAAACCATTTCTTTTTTTGTTTTCATTTTTCCTTGGCTCGATGCTTGATTTCGTTTAGAATCAATAAATATGATGATCGTAGGCATATGCAAATCTTAATAAAGACACAATTTCTGCATGATTTTTTAATCTTGATCATGAGAATAGGTTACTTCTTTTAAACATGAAATTTGGATAAAATCAAGTTCTTTGAAGTAAACTACAATGAGATTATTTAAGGCAAATTTCATATATTTATGTTCATCTTCTAGTAATTTTCATTATGATTTTAATTTCAGTTTTGTTTAAGTTTTTTCTAATCTAATTTTTGGTTTTGCGGGTTTTCAGGGGTATCTTTGGAAATTTAGCTATGTTGTCAGCTTATATTGGCATCCCTTAGCTTACTTTGCATGCTATCAAATTAGGCAAAGCAATTATGATAATGCTAGCTACAAACAAGTTACATTAGGGAAGTCTATTTGCCTTTAGTCATTTTTTATTCTTTCTCATATTTTCTTTTATGCAAAACTTATTGTAAGTCTTATCTTTAACAAATAATTTTTAAGGTTTAACTTTGAAGCAAGATATTTTCAAGGCAAGTGACATCTTGATGTGATTTGCTCTTTTGTTTATAATTGCTCCTTAGATTTAGGATTTCCTTATCAATAAAAAGCCTAATTAATTAAAACATTACAAGACGTGACTACTCACTCAACTTAAATGAGAATGCACATATTGATGGGATATTATTCCTCTTTATGTTGAAATCTCTTTTCTCATTTGGTCTTATTTAATTTTTCAGTTTTTTCATGGCTTATATTTTACCTTGCTTTCGAGATTGTTTTCTTCCTTTCCTAGGTAGTTTTCAATTTTTTATTATTCCTACTTTAACTTTGGTTTTTGAAACATTAGCATAGTCGTACGCTTACACTCTATGGAGTAATTTTTGTTTACTTTTATCTGGAGTTTGATTGCATGACATTTCCAAATCTGTATGGGGGAATCTTTTCTTTGCAACAACAAATGATGAATATGGGTAATCTATACTCTATCGTTAGAGTGGGGTTTTATTTATCCAAATATCATCCTTTTGAAAATTCATTTTCCCTAAATTGGCCCAAATTATTTAGAGGAACATATATATTCTTTCCAAGTTGCATGGTTCATTCTTTTGAGGAAATAATTAACTTAGTCTTATTCCTTGAATCCCTCCTTTATTGCTCCACATTTTAATAAATGCTATAGATTGGTGGATTTGGGGAAAACTCATGAGGTAAAAAAAATAAAAAGCATTACACCTATTTGTTTTAAATAAAATACCTCTCGTACTACCCTACTCTCTTCACCCAATTTCCAAATGCAATTTTTCAACCAAACAAATCAATTGGGTGGCACATAAGAGGGTTGAAAGCACCAAAAGGTATGGGAAGTACAAGTAAAATTGTTAGGGTTGTGGATGCTTGCTGGCAGTGGGGTCATGCTTGTATGGTGTCGAGAAATCTTCATTAGGGCTATTGAGACTCATGGGAAGCAAAGCAATGATGGGAAAAGAGGTAATGTTACATTCAATATATGTCTACTAATCTTAAAACTCCTTAGCCCTATCTCTTCTATCCAATAATAGAAAGAAAGTGTAAAATAAAATATTTTCCTATTTTTGGATTCATGGACTTTAGGGTGGGTTGATGTTGAGTACTTATATTTTATAATTCATGATTCTTAATCTATATTATGGGGGATCCATGGTAATGGTTTCATGTCTGAAGATTGTGTGAAACTTATCCTCTCAATTTTTTATAAATTTAAACCCTACTATTTATAAAGGAAAGATAACTATTATGTCCCCATGTGTCATGAATTGTTGAGGCCTCAACACCTCCCCTTATTTTTTTCAAAATTATGGGGCCCTCCATATAAATTTTTCTAATATCACTTTTGCAACATTTTAGTTTGCTTCATTTTGAGTGATTTTATTTTCTTTGGTTTTTGTTCTTGATGGCTTCATCGCTTTTTTGTTTCCTTGACAACTTTTTGACAATAAAATTTTTTCTTGATTCTGCGACATGGTTTGAGAGTTGTGATTTTCAAAGTTAGGTTGTTTTCATTGTCTAGGTATAAAAACATGTACATATGAATTTCATATATAATTTTATCAAAAATCATAGATAAAAATTGATTAAACTAAGCTAAAAATGCTTTACAATGGAATTTTTGAAAAATGCACTCTGCTAGGATTCTGTGAACCTGCAAGAACATAATTGTCATCCTGATCACCTTGTCGTCGATACGATAGAGCCTAAATCTGACATGGGCGATGAGAGCCCCGGATGGGGGGCCAAGCGATCCCATCCTACAATAGTGTAGCCGCTGGAGAGTCAAGTGGTAAACCACGCCATCAACCTAGTTCCGCTCAGAGTGTCGACCCTAGTGGTGGCCCTGTTCTCAGAGCCCAGTGGTAGTCATGAATCTGATGGAAATGCCTCCCCTGAGAAATTGAGAAGCCGTGATTCCTGATACCAATGGATAAACTAGAGAAGTTTCTCATCTATATGAAAGACCATGCAATGATATGCAAGTTTATTGGCATTTGGCCAATGAAAAGGGACCTAATCAAATGGATCTAGTAGAAATGGTAGCCAAAAGGCCATATAGAACTCAAGCTGGGAGCCAAAGGTTTTTTTATAGTAATTTTCTCGAATCTACAAGATAAGGAAAGGGTTTTCAAAAATGGTCCTTATTTCTACCATAACGCAAGTTTCTTCATGAGATACTGGGAGGAATACTACAACCCAGACAAAGAGAAATTCCTGGAGGCTCCTGTCTGGGTTTGCCACTTTTCTCTACCAGTCGATTTTTGGGATCCAGAAATTCCGGAAGGTATAGGTAATTCAATTAGATGATTTGTGAAAATAGAAGAATCTACTCGTAGGGGAAGATATACCTTCGATGTCCACATCTATGTTTATATGAATATCTCAGAACCCCTCCCAGAGTCAGTGGAGTTGGAATATCAGGAAGAGGTTTGGCAATGACCCCTAGACTATGAGAACATATCCTTTTGTTGCCACAGTTGTCATGAGTATGGCCATCTGTACAAAGCATGCCCACTAAACCAATCCAATATGGAAGAGTTAAAGTTGTCACGGGAACAAACCACATCACAAGATAAGAATGAGGGGTTTAAGGAGGTTCTATACAAAAATAAGAATGGAAAGGGGAAGTAGAATCAAGGATCCAACCATCAAAAGAAAAGGGTAAGCCAGAAATTGAAGTTTTGCAAGAGGAAGGGGAAACCTCAAAAGAGGTAGAACTACTAGAGGACTAGGATCAGGGCCAAGATCTGACCAAATCAACAACCACACCAAAGAGGAAATCCCAAACGGAACTAACAGACAAATAGGAACCAGAACAATCAATCGATCTCATGGCAATGGAGGTCTATGCATCCAAGGAGGAGCTAAGCATGGAGGAAGTAGTTCTGAAAAGGATTATGAACGATTCATGGCACCTAGATGAGAGATCTATTCCATAATATCAAAATAAATTGTATAGAGAAACGTTCTAGCAATACATGGCTAATTAAGGACAAAGATAGGCAAATCCGGTGGAGAAACCTGGGATGAAATTGGGAAGTTAGCAGGAGCAGCAAGACCAAAGTAAAGGAGGGATAAAATGGGAAGGAAAAACCTTCAGGAGTTAATCCAAATGGTGGGCAAGATGCTAGTTAACTATGGAAGGGTAATACTACTATCAACAGTATTCCACCAACTACACAAAGTTTCTTAATGATAGTAATCTCCTGGAATGTGAGAGGCCTCAATAGTTTGTTGGACTCACGATTGTCGTTACACCAAAACCCGCAGGTGTTAGTAAACAGACACATTGCTAGATTTAAGCACATGCCATGAAGCACACAGGGAGCATTGACCTTCTACACCGCCATTAATAGGGAGCCAACATAGTTGAGGTAAGAAGAGATACTTACAAGATTTCTTGAAAATGGAGAAGCCTTAGTTAGTGCTCCTCTAGGAAAAAAAGGTATCAGGAGAAAAAATAGAGGAAATACTTAGACGATTTTTACCTAAGTATGAAGCAGTATCAATAGATGCAAAAGGGAGTGTGGGAGGTATTGCCATAGTCTGGAACCTTGTGTAGGTAATAGTGGACTTTTGGATGGGAATGCCTCGCATCTTGTCAAGGCGATTTAGGCACATCGGAACCGGGGAATGGGTCTTAATCCCGATGGTCTATGGCCCTCACACTCTAGGAGAGAAGGAAGCTTTCCTTCAAACCATAGGGAAGCTAAGCCAACTACATACTGAAAAACTCTCGCTGATAGGGGGAGACTTCAACCTGATAACCTCGCTAGCAGAGAAAAAAGGGGGAATAAGAAGAGAGGAACCAAAAATTGAACTATTCGGGAATATGCAAGTGGACCTACATTTGGTAGAAATTCCAACCATTAATGTAATACACACTTGGAATAATAGGAGGGGAGGAGCTCACTAGGTGGCTTCTCGACATGATCGATTCTTGGCATCTGAAGATCTAATCAGTAGAGACATTTACTACGAAGCCTCGATTCTACCATGTATGGGGCCTGACCACTAGCCCATTCGGCTAGAAGTAGACTTGAGGCAGGGGTATCGTAACCACCCTTTCAGGTTTGAATCCTTTTAGCTGCATGACCCCTCCTTTCTTTATAAAGTAAAGGACTAGTGGAACTTGAGTTTAGAACAGGGGAGAAATCTCATGTAGACATTCCATCTTCACTTGAAAGAGTTAAAGCAGAAGATTAAGAAATGGAACAAACAGGGATTTGGCCATATCCAACAAGACCATGAATGACTCCAGACCTGCATGCAACAAGTACTGTAGCAAATGATAACGAATGGATGCTCGAGATCCTTAGTTATGGAAGAGGGTATGCTCCTAACCAAGCCTTAAGAAATGAGGAAGCAGGAAGAGATCTCGTGGAAGCAAAAAACACTGGTAAAATGGCTCTAGGAAGGAAAAGGAACACCTGCTTCTTTCATAAAGCCATGATGTAACATAGACAACATAATCAAATATTCTTGCTGCTATACCCAAGAGGGAACATATTGGTACAACACAAAGACATGGAAACCCAGTTGGTCAACCATTTCCAAAACCTTCATAGTCGATCCTTGACAAATCAGAATCTATTGATAGGATAACTAGGCATAGACCCTAGTTGGCCAGCAGATATCAGAACCTAGAACTCATGTAAGTTGTTACGCTGGAAGAGGTGGTAAAATGTTTGGCCAAAAACAAAGCACCAGGGCTGGACAGATTCACAACAAAATTCTTCCAGGAAGCTTGGCCAATTTTGGGTAAAGACATCTTGGAGGTGGTAGAAGAATCCAAAAGGTAAAGGAAGGTACATCCAACCCTCAACTCTACTTTTATAGCTTTAATCCCTAAATATGAGAATTCTGAAGAGCCTCAGGGCTTCAAGCCTATATCCTTATGCAATGTTATCTATAAAATCCTCTATATTATCATGGTAAATCAGCTTAAACCAATTCTCCCGGCCTTAGTATCCTCGGAGTAGACTGACTTTGTCAAGGAATGCCAAATCTTAGATGGTATAGTCATGGCTCAAGAAGCCATCCATTCCCTCAAAAACCTCCGATCAAAAGGCATGATGATTAATTTAGACCTATCTAAAGCCTATGACTATTTGAGTTGGACTTACCTTCTACGGATCTTGCAAGCCTTTGGCTTTGATCCTAGATGGATTCAATTGATATACTCCCTAGTGTTTTCTATCCTCCTTAATGGTTCCCCCACCCAAAACTTCAATGGATCCCGGGGGCTTAGACAAGGAGACCCTATCTCCCCTTTCCTGTTCATCCTAGCAGTGAAAGGTTTGGGAGATACATAAAAGTGAAGGTACAGAAAGGTCAATTCAAAGGGATGCGCATGTGGGGGATGATATCCCTTTAACACATCAACAGGTTTTTGATAACATAATTATGTTCTTCCAAGCCACCCTCAAGGAGGCAAGATCCCTCTTGCTTATCCTTCAAGACTTCATGCATGCCTTTGGAACCAAGATTAACAAAGAAAAGTCAGACATTTTTTTCTTTAACACCATTTTTTAGTCTCAATCCTTTCTGGCCAGAATATTGGGTTTTTGTATTGGCTTCCTATGCTCAAAGTACTTGGGTATGCCTCCTAGCTTCAAATCCCTCAGAATTTCAAGTTGGAAGGCCCTTCATGATCGTCTACACAATTGCCTTCAAAATTGGTCCTTTCGGGCCCTCAACATGGAGAGTAGAGTAATTATCCTAAAAGCAGTGTTGCAATCGATCCCCATATAACAAATCTCAAGCCTTGCTGCATCTAAAATAGATTGTACTGAAATGACAAACATTTTCAAGAAATTCCTTTGGCAAGGGACTCAAAAAGCCAAGAAATGGGCCCTTCTATCTTGGAATTATTTAACCAAGCCCAGACTGGCAGGGGGTTCGAGTCTCAGAGATCCCCATACTCTAAATCAGGTCATGGGAGTAAAGCTATGGTGGATATGGATTCAAGGAGGAAAGAATATGTGGAAACTGATATGGGAAAGTAAATACAGAATTCCATCGTCCACAAAAGGGAGACTAAGAATACATGGGACACCAAGAGAATCTACAATTTGGAACCTAGCAGTAGGAAATTGGGATCTGATAAGAAACCACATCTTTTGGGAGATTGGGGGGGAGACAAAGCATTTTTTTGGTAGGACACATGGCAACAGAGGGAAAATTTATTTAGTCAACAAGACCTTGCTAAGAAATTTCTATTCGCAAACCGATCTGCAAACCTAACAGTGAATAAGTTTTGGGATTCAAACACCAAATCGACCTAGCGTGAGTGGAGAAGGAGAGAACATTGGCCCAATGCTCCAGATTCTCCCCAATGGGTAGCATATGACAAGGAGGTCAACTCATAAGAATAACGATCTCGGAAGGAACAAATATCCTTCGATGGAGATAAAAAATGAGTGAATGTTTACAATACAGGAAGGATATCAATTGAAATCAAAACACCAATACTAGCATTCTCCACCCATTTGGGGTAGAATATGGTTGGGGAAATTATGGCCAAAGGTAGCACTCTTCCTATGGCTGATTAGTCATGGCGAGCCCTGACTTGGGACCAACTATAAAGCAAGGTGTTTAGGGCCCTTTAGCATGTAGCATGTGTGGGTCACAGATGGAAAGTATGGAGCACCTCTTAAATTCATGTCCCTTCAGCAATCAGCTTTGGTGAAATCATGAAAACATCTTCGGCCATTCAAACTGAGACTTCTCAAGCATTAGGGTTTCAATTGAAAAATGGAGGAAAAAAGCATACAAAAGCCATATTCTCAATAAAGCTTGATCCATCTCTATTGGATTTCTCCTTTGGGCGGTGTGGAAAGAAAGGAATATGAGGGTATTCAAAGATAAAAAAAGTAGATTGAGAGGGATGTCTGGCAGGTAATCAACAAAAATATTTGACAAACCATACTGGCAGAGAAATGGTACAAGGATGATTGGAAATTCCCTCCTCAGGAAGGTCGTATCCTAGAAATGCTCAACTTGTCCTCACAGATGCTAACGCCTTTTTCATGGAAGCTTAAAACTCCCCCCATCCAATCACCCTCGAGATATATATGTCCCCCAGAGGAATTCATAAAAATGAACTTCGATGGGACCTCCAAAGGCAACCTCGGCGAGGAAGGATTTGGAGGCATCTTTAGAGACCACAAGGGTCAGGTAGTCCGATTGTTTGCATCAGACTGTGGCATTGCGAGTAACAATGAGGCATAATTGAATGCAATTAAACATGGATTGTTAATCGCAAGGAGGGAATGAATACAAAAATTGGTCGTTGAAGGAGATTCCACCTTGGTGATAGACACCATAAAAAATCTACATCAAGGCACACACTAGGAAAATATAAGTAAGAGTTGGAGAACAACGAGATTAGTGTAGGAAATAGGAGACCTTATCTCAGATTTAGCATACCTTATTTAGGTACATGTACGTTGTTCAGGTAATGTTGCTGCAAATTTCCTGGCTAATTGGGGGTGCAACAATCCTGGAAAGGATCTGGACGTCTCTGGGAACATGGCAACTCAAGGTGAAGGGATGGCGGCCATATGGGAGATTCTGAAAAGAGATATGAGTGACAATTTGGGCACCTTATCGGGTGCGATGGGACATGAGACCCTCGCTTGGATTGTCATAATGTGTAAACAAGTGTGGAGCAGGGAAAGTGGGCAACCCACCCCACGCAACCACATGTTCCAGGAAATTAAGGGTTTGATGACTCGTAACCAAGTGGAAAAGCGGACCTCGGGCGCAGTGAATCAGGATTTACAAGTGGTAAGTATTGTGGTAAGCTTGGCATTCTGCATGCAAATGGTGTGGATTCAGCTTAGGATATGTGGTGAGGTGTTGAAGGTATCTTGAGGGACTGGAGAACTGCACCACTTGAAGAGCACCTAGGGAAACAACAAAGGCGCGATGACATGGTTAGGTAACTAGTATGTTTCTTAGGCCTTCCTAGTTCATGAAATTGTGATATTGAAGCAAGGCTCAAAGTCGGAATGGCAGGGTTTGATGATGATAATGCATGGGTTAATTGGGATTGTGTTAAGTCTATCTCTGTTAGCGCCTGAAATGTCGATTTCAGTCTTTTATGGTAATCTTTTGGCCTAGATGGGCATGTATGGGGAGTCGTGGGCTACATTTAGAAATTTGTCTATAAATTATGTCAAGGATTCCTATAGTTATAGGCATCTAGGCCTGGATGGGACTGGGGTTGGTTAGGGAGTTGGGCATCTTCTAGAAGTCTCCTAGACCGGAGGGGTAGGTATGGGGAATTCGGGTCATCACCGAGCGTCAAGTCTATAAGTTCTGTGAAGGCATCGTTTAATTCATGGAGTTAGAGGCTTGGTCGGGCCTAGAGTCAGATAGATAGTTTGAGAGGAGTAAGGCATTTGTGTCATTTGAAAGAAATGGAGATGGTCAGGTCTTTTGTCTGCGCAAAGGCAAAATTCGAGGGCATCAGGGTTCTTTGTGTTCTTCTTCAAAACAAGAAATGGGGAACCAAAATGGTCTCCC
Source organism: Pinus taeda (assembly GCA_000404065.3). Lineage (NCBI taxonomy): Eukaryota > Viridiplantae > Streptophyta > Pinopsida > Pinales > Pinaceae > Pinus > Pinus taeda. The sequence continues at coordinate 49,263 of APFE031701983.1, read as the reverse complement.
ATAGGAAAGGGACGAAAGGAAAAACATGCATATGGAATTTGGACAGTAAAGAGTTTATTGAACCCTTTGTGTCCACTATCATTTCAGGTCTGCCTAAACTACATACTCCTCTGGCTCTGATATTGTTGGTTCTTGCTTCGGTGAGGGCTCAAGAGATATCGCAATCGTTAGGTGACCTAGTATACAGACGAATGGTGAAGGAAGAGGTTGGCGTGGGGAAGCGAGGGCATTGTCGTGGCAGCATCTAGAACAATAGGAAAGGAAAACGCCAATGGCTCTGTCCAGCAAGGTCCAGCGTAAAAAAGGAAGGAAAATAGGGGACGAGAACATGAAAAATCTCATGCATTCTTACAGTGTTGGATCCTTAGCACAAGTGAAGTATGTCATCTCGGCATGGGAGGTGGAACTGAATGCCAAGGCGGTTGGAAAACTGATTCCAATAGAGGACTCAAAACCTTTGGTAATGGACCCTAGACATACCTGCGGAAGGCTGACTCTGTTCAAATAGTTAGTCCAACTTTATTGGGTAATGAAGAGCTTACTGGCAAGAGCTACGTCGTTACCTAGAACATGGATGACCCCTAGCAAACCCAGCAATATGAACCGAGCCTCAAGGATATTCAATGGGAAATATAGGAAGTACAGGTGCAACAATACCATCAGAATATATGCCTTGACCTCATGGAAAAACAACAACAAAGTTTGCAACAAAATGAAATGCCAGGGTTGAGTGCAAGGGACCCAACCCCGATAGAATCGTCTGATGATTGACTACCGAGAAGTCATCAAATTTCTGAAAGTTTCTGATATTTTTTGTTGTTTTTATGATATGGTCGGATAACATTTACATTGTTAATAGCACGTATAAATGGGTGGTAGATATGGCAATCTATAAAGATTGGATAAACATTCTCAATATGTTTATGTTTTAGACGGCTTATGATGCTAATTGGTAGCCAACAAACCTGGCTTCCTTTGCATAGGTTGAGACCACTGGACATATTTTTTGTAACATGCCTTACATATGACTAATAGAAAGACACTAGCAAGCTTGCACAAAAATAAAAATAACTAAATTATATAAATATAATTTTTATTTATTTAATTAATTTACTTGATTATTAATTTAATTAATATGT